>JAOEHJ010000011.1:39811163-39824727 GCA_025447855.1 Potamarius usumacintae
CCCCCCCCGGTCTCCTTTTAGTCATCTTTGAACGTTTGCATTGGACTTTGTGTAGACTCTAACAGCGCCCCTCGCTTTGCTTCGTCTCGTCTCGTCTCGCCTCGTCTCGTCTCGACTCGCTGCCTATCAGGATTAAAGCTGCAAGGTTAAACCCCTGAGGGACGAGGCCATCCATCTGCCCTTTGGACTCACTAACTCAGTAGGGTGCAACACACGGATCCTAAGAAGCCCTTGCTATTTTTAGGGATAGTGATGGGGTAATTGGCGTTGGAAATGAAGACACCCACTCCCTTACCCCCATCCTGAGCACACCAGCACTCCCAGCTTCAGCTGCTCCAATATCCGGAGTGGAAAACTGACCAGCAGTAGAACTGGTCTTCGACTGGATTCCTCAGTTCTGGAGGATGAAGATAAAACTAGATACAATGCAAGCAAAGCTAACTTTAGTAACCAAATAATTTCATCCCCTTACCATCAGAGAAATATATATATAGATATATAGACATATATATATACATAGATATAGATATACATATATAGGCTATATATGTAACAGATTTTATATATATATATATATATATATGTGCGTGTATGTATGTGTATATATATAGATAGATAGATAGATATGATAGATATGATAGATATATATTGCAGAGTCGTAGTTTGAATATGAATATGTATATTCTATTTTTTATGAGCATTGTTGCCTAAAAGCCCGATCCATTGCCTTAGATTTCCTGTAATAAAGAGAAAAGCACGGACAGAGCACAGAAACAGCGCTGGAAGAAACGAATGGTGCCTTTTTTTGGTTCATTTGTGTCGTCACTTCAGGAATTCGCTAGTGATCAAGGAATACTTCATTCTGTCATCACTGACTTTAAGTTTGAATCCGGCACTATCAGACATACATACACCTCCGAGCACGTGGATGGGATTATCCTGACAACTTTCCCCCCAAAGTGATTGTTTCTTCGTGTTGTTTTTTTTTCAATTAAAAAGCAAACAAACTCGGTTGATGTAATTCTCCGAAGGAGCTCCACACAAAGCCTTTCCGATGGTGATCACTTCATCCGTGGAGGAGAAGCCGCAGCCTTCTAACAGAATGGTCGCCAACCTGTCGACCGACTCCTGGGTCGGCAACTCGGATCCAAGTCGCTACGTACCGCAGTCTCACCTGCTCCGGAAGCCGTCCAAAAGTTAGTATGCCCTCTGTTTTCACTCTCACTTTGGCTGCATGGGCCTGGTCAGTGCTGCTATCGTGGTTGCTGCAAATCATCGCCACCATCCTGCTGTTCCCTTCATGCGCTGGTGTGTTGGGAATGTCTGTAAATTATCGCCATGATTACGTTTAGCTAGCTAGCATAACTGTAATGTTAGTCTCACTGGCGTCAGGTAGTTCAGATGACGGCGCACCAAGAGCACAAAAGTAGGATGAAACAAATATAGGTTTATGCTGAGGGCTAGAAAGAACAGATAGCAATAAACGTGTAGTTACTATGGTGATAATGTGGAAAACAGTGATGTTTTAAATCAGTACACGCGACAATTTAGAGTAAGACGTGGAACTGAAGAACGTTCTTCCCTCACACATTGTTGTCTTGGGCAAAAATTGGATTAGTCTAGACTGGAGTATACCATGTTTTAATTTGCATTTTGAATATTATTATTATTATTATTATGATCATGGTGTAATTGAAGGCCAGTTTATGATGTTATCCTGAACGTCCTCTCTGAGCCAGTGTGTCGTTAATGTGGCGGTTTTGAAGGCAGAGTTTCTCAAACTTTCACACAGTGAGAATAGAATTACGGTATTGTTGTATTTTTCCTCATGGCTCACCACCATATTTTGTGTGTGTTGAATATCACGCGATATTATATTACCGATTACCAGCACAAACCTACTGGGCTTCAGAGAACAAACTACTTTTAAAGTAAGGTGTGTTTTCAGCTTGTAGTTTGGAGAACCTGCTCCTGGTTTGTTTTTGTTTTGTTTCATTCTTCTTTTTTTCTTTTCTGATTCTCTCACATGCTTTAATCCCCCCTCCCTCCATGGACTCGTGTTCCTCTTCCTGCTATTGTTTTACTTTCATTCTTTCAAACAATCATGGGAACGATTGACACGGTGCTGCAGAAATGGACGGAGATCTTTGCGTGTGTGTGTGTGTGTGTGTGTTTTGCGCAGGCTGGATGCGCACTGTGCTGTGCTGTGAGCTCAGCGATGATCATCCTGTTGCTGGGAATGTTAGAGCAGAGCAGAGAGAAGTGAGCGCTCGAGGACAGAAACACAAATGTAACATAACAGCGATAAAACAAGACAACTATCGCTCTTACGATTTCTGTCTTTACTGAAAGCGTTCCTTCATTCCAATCGAGTTTATAACAGACTTCGGATCATGTGAGCGTAGTGAACAACGGTGAGAGCGGCGTGGCCAGAGTTCCACACTTTCCTTTCCACTTTGTAGAGTCAAGAATCGAATTGCTCTTTTAACTTTAACACCGTGTCGCCCAGATGAATAAAACTCCATCTGAACAATTACATAAGACGAGTTTTTAGAGTTGAGACCTGACTTGTGTTTAATTCTGAGTAAAATACTCAGTATGATGTTTACTTGATTTGTCATCTAGCGAAGTTTACGTGCACTAAAAGTCATTTGTTTCTGGTTGCTTTTCTGTTCTTTACCGATGTTGTCAAGTCACCCAGGTTTCACTTTTCACCCCTTAAAAGGCCGTGATGGCACCAGTGCACTGAACGATCATATCTTGGAATATTACATAATGTTTTATCAGGAGTTACATTAAGTTGTGTCATGTCACAGAGATCCGTGACTTAATGTGGATGATGAAAAAAAAAAATCAGGATGGCAGATTGACCCAGGTTGAGAAAAGTTTGGGGGAAACGAACAAAAAACCCCTGGTTTATTTTGTATGGATGATTTGGATGTTCGTTATTGTATAAAGCACAGCTTTCAAACAAAACCTGAAAATGGTCAGAGTTCTATAAAGCTTTAAGTCTGGATAAACATTTCATAATTAAGAACAAGAAATACAGACTGAACCATGAAATAATCACACAGATGTTTTCAAACTTAAAACTTGCTGAGTTTTATCAAAAATCAGACTTTAAACCGGACTCAGTTTTTCTTCTCGTTTGTTTTTGCATTATTACTCAGTCACTGAGACTAAGGGTGTGTGATATGATGATACACTCCATATCGTGATATTTTATGACGCGATACTCTTGTTGGAGATGCTGTGTGTGTGTGTGTGTGTGTGTGTGTGTGTGTGTATATATATATATATCACAGTTTCTTTTTATAACTTAATTGTAAGTAACCTGCATAAACCCTCAAAGCAGGTCTTTAAGCATTTTAAATATTAATTTTCCAAAATGATTAACTAAATTTTGACTTTTCCCCATTGTCAGCGTTAATATACTTTATGTACACATTAAATTGAAGCTTCAAATTAATTTAGAATTTTGTTTCTAAAAGAAATTGCTGATATTTTGTGAATAAACCTGTACCTCATACTGCATGTTATGTTTCCTAGAAATGTCAAGACACTCGTGATATCGTAATACAGTATTATTGTCATATCACTCAGCCCTCGGTAAAAATTCTACTTCCGTCATCAGCCATTTTTGTGATTTTTGTCGCGGCTGAATATCCTTGTGAACGCACACACAGGCTAAAATGTTGGCGAATAATTTCCAAATTCGTGAAGACTAAACCGCACCCCTGGCGTAAATAAACATACGTAAATACTTTCGGATTTTTCTGTCACTTTGTGTTTAAGAATTGTAAATGGCTTCTAATGTCTTTGCAAGTTTTAATGTTGTTTGATTTTATCGGAGTTAAAAACGTGTCGCTGGTTGAGCCTTGTTGAGGTTTACTGAGTCGTGATGATGCAAATAAACCTCGCGCTTTGAGGTGATATGCTGTTGAGGCTTTTTTCAGCAGCACTGATGTCTAAATATTTGATGTGATTATTCAAATGACTTTATAAAGTATTATAATGGAATCTGTTTGTTTCTTTTATTATTGTTTTGTAGTGGAGATCAGCCACGATGTAATCTAATTTTAATTTCACAATATTCGTATAACGTATTGTGTAAATTTGATCACAGTTAGATATTTATCACAATATGTATCTTTACTCACAAACCGCTGACCCGACAGGAGTGTCCCAGTTTAAACCAAAACAATGATTTGCATCATAAAATCATTTATATAACGTCTACAAAAATAGATTGATTTATATTTTTCATATTTTTATGTTTGTACTGATGTCTTATTAGTTTTGTAAGAAAAGTTGCATTGAAAATAATAATCTGTAGAATCTCATTTTGAAATAAATTTTTTTAAAAGGTTATCAGAATATCTCAGAAAAGTGTACGAAGATGTCATTTATCACCCGATCAGTATTGCACTGTCCTATCGCTCAGCTCTTATACAGGCCACTTCTTCACTACTTACTGTTATTAGTGTACTAGATAGTGCGTGTGATTCTGACTCGACTGTTCCCTAATGAGCCATGGGTTCTATTGATGATGTAACAATGACATCGGATGGTTTGTGCTTCATGTGAACGGAGTCGGGAAAGTTCGTGTTGTCTCTGAGCTGTGGGAGGAGCTTATTGTATTCGCTGAGGTGAGGGGTCAGGAAACAGGAAGTGGTAATAATGTTCCTGTTTTGGAGAGAGGAAGTGTTCTGAGGTGCAGTTCAGACAATCCAGCTGACTGTTCAGTTCCCACAATGCACTGCAGTAGTGATGTAACACATTTTGGTGGCTTATATAGTGAACGGAGGGGGTGTGGTTTGGGACACGCCCACTACTGTTTGTGTCCTACCTATAGAGTGAACAGAGGGTGTGGTTTGGGACACACCCACTACACTGATAAGTGTTTGTGTCCTACCTATAGAGTGAACAGAGGGTGTGGTTTGGGACACGCCCACTACACTGATAAGTGTTTGTGTGGTCTATGGAGGTTATGTGGCGATGTTTTAGTTTATTTGGAATTCTGGATGTGAAATTAGTCATTATGGGCATGCCCTCTAAGCCCCGCCCACACAGTAATTTCATTGGTTATTTTGGGTTATATTGTGTCTTTGAAGCAGGAAAGTGAAAAGATGTGATTTTTTTTGTGATTTCTTTTCAACGAGGAAACAAAGAATATGAAAAAATGAAAACAAAAATAATGAAGAGACGGAAAAGTGAGAGATTTTTAGTAATTTATACTAAAAGCGCTAAACAATAAAATGCATATTAAAGTGATATATTTTTGTACACTCGTATAATTGAGGGTGACAGAAACATTCTCATCCTCCTATGGTGACATTCAGGTCCTCGGTTCTGTTCTATTGTGTTGTCTTGACGAGCCCGTGACAGTGAGCGTTAGTAATCATTACAGATTTGTCGGCTTTTTTACACACACTGGTGTACAGCATGTAAATTGGTGTTAATAAGTTTATCAGGAATGTTCAGAAGTCCTCAGAGTACCGCCCACACAATCATTTCAGTTCATATTTCACAAATTTCACATTTGTTCCTTTAAACCATGAGACACAGTGGGATGAGCTCTGCTTGTTCCAAGGACATTAAAACTTAAAGAAGCTGATTAACATGGAAAGTTCTGAGAGATAAAACAGATTTTTTTTAAACTTTAGTTTTGCCGCCAGAGTGAACGCAAGAAATCGTTTTGTGTTATTTTGCATGTTCCTTCTTTCTTGACTCCTCTCTGTTTTTGTCTTTTTTTTAAGAAAAAACTGACTGTCTGTACGTTTTGTGATTCCAAAAGCTTTCCATAAATTTGGAGAATTTTAGAAACCCTGGCAACCCAGCTCCACTTGTGCTTATCGCCCCTTTACTTATTGTGTGGTTATTTATATCCGTGTATCCAACCGACTTCTCTGCTGTTGTCTATTTCTGTCGTCTCGCCTGCCCTGTGTGTGTGTGTGTGTGTGTGTGTGTGTGTGTAGGGTTTAGCTGTATGAGTAACGGTCTTAAACATAGACATGGCGCTGATCGTCAGACTCCATGAACCCAGCAGCTTCAGCTTGTTAGGTCTCATGTTACACTTCTATCTCAGAGTGAATTTGTGTTGTTTTCACGGGCTGCTGTTCAAATTGGTAGAAATGACACTCCTGTTCCCTTGCACGCTTCCCCTTGACACTTTTTCTTCCTCTGAAGGATACAGGATGCTCAGATCTTTCCAAATCCTGATTTTGATTTAGTTTGTATCTGCAGGTGGAGGTGGTGGGTGTCAGCAGATCAGTGCTGCTCGGTGAAGTTTGGACTGTGTGTGGTGTGTGTTTGTGTGTGTGTGTGTGTGTGTGTGGGGGGGGGGTGCACATGCACATGGGTGACTGTCCACATGACCTTTGCTCCCTTTTCACTCCAAAGGTGAAACACTGATGTGATATCTGAACACTCACTCAGGCGTGTGCTGATTATTGGTTCTGTGATTATATCGTGATATTTAACAGGGGTAATTCCATTATCGTTCTCACTTCAGCGTTTCCTGTTCCACTCAGAAGTAGGCAGCCTACATAGGCAGCATTTCTAGCGAGACACAAAGTCAGTCCCCTTTACAAACCTGGATAAAGATGGGACATCAGTTCAGGGCCTGTTAAAGGGCAGCTCTCTTAGTGCTGCCTTCCAATAGGGCTTTATTTCCGATCAGATACACACTCTACTTAGGCAGCCTAACTAGGCCACTTTCAAGTGTACATGATCTCCAGTATCAGAGTGTTAAGTATCACAATGTACCATGTAACTGATTATCAGCACAGACGCTACACAGTAAACTCTGCTGCTGTTTTTGTAAATCCAAAGCTGTTTGACCTTTGACAATTTCCAGGAAATTATGTCATTTTCTGTTTTTCTTTCTGTTTATCTCTCCATCCATATGACCAATCCATGATTGGTCAGTTTTACTCATCTTCCACATGAGAATGAAAACATGTTATTGAGCACTGGATGTGCGACAGTCCCTGCTGGGCAACACACACACACACACACACACACAAAACTACTTTTTCCTTTCTTTTTCTATCCCTCTTTCACACTCACTGTGTACCAGTTGTGTCCCAAACCACAGTGAACATGTACTCATTCAAAGACGTGCACACACACACACACACATATATATATACACACACACAATTCCACAATCCCACAATGCACTGCAGTACTGTCCAAATACAGAGTACCCATGATGCACTGTAATAGATGAAGAAGGTGCTTGTCCTATTTAGTGGGCAGGGTGTGTGGTTTGGGACACGCCCACAGCGGACTGATGATGGCCTATATAGTGGAAAAGGGTTTTTTTTTTTTCTTCCTTTTTTTTTTTAATCATCACTGAATGTGGAAAAAAATCAATCTGGTCCCTTTTTCTGAATGTTGCATCATGTTGCAGTGAGCCTCGTTATTACACAGCGTGAGCACTGTGTGTGTGTGTGTGTGTGTGTGTGTGTGTGTGTGTGTGTAAATTGGACAGTATTTAGAGTTGTGTTGTGTTTGAAACGCAGAGTTGACGGTACAACCAAAATAATCACGATATTTGAAGACGTTTCTAAGGAACACCATTCACATCTCAATATAAAAGAATCTGTAAATAAAAATCCTCTAACGCTTTTGTTTGAAGTTTAGAAGATGAAAGTTTATTATCGTTTATTGCAGGATTGATATTGCATCATCACTTTGACCCGCCCCTAAATCTGATATATGGATTGGATTCTGATTGGATTTTAACCACAAACTCGTCTCCACTTTGGTTGTTGATTTCGTTTTTTGTTTGTTTGTTTTCTTTTGATATTTTATTAGTTGTTTGTTACTTGGTGCTCATATTTTTCAATGTGGATTGTTCCTTAGAGTTTGTTATTTTTTATTATTTCTTAGTTTTTGTTGACATTTTGGTTTATTTTAATTTATAGACTGTTTCTTAGTTTTGAAAATCTTTTTGTGTTGATTTATTTGTTTCATAGTTAGTTGTAAACACCTTTATTTTATTCATTAATTTAAAAAAAAATTTTTTTTAGTTTGGTTATTTATTTATGGATTGCTTCTTTTAACCTTTTTGTTTTCTGTTTTTCTTCCTTTATTGGTTATTTATTCATTTTTAAAACTTTTGAGCTTTTTGGTTTTGGATTTTTATAAATTTTATGTTTAATTTTATTTCGTCGTTGCTACATAGTTGGTTGTAAATTTTTGGTTATTTTTTGTTTCTGGATTGTGAACCACTGGTCAGGGTATCGTGTGTGTGAGAGACGGGGTGATGGGGTTTATTTTATTTTTAATGTTAATGCTCTGACTGAGGTCTCGATTTACCGGCGTCACCGTTTGACCGCTGTATTAATAGAGTGAGTCTGACTCAGCCGCACTCTGAGGTAAAGTTAGAACATTAGATTACAGACCTGAGTTCCACATAGAACCGTTCTTGCGTCTTTATTCAGTCTCGGAACAACGTGAGAACAAATGTGAGGCACCGTTTCTGTTTATTCCGATTTCAGTAAAAGATGAGTTTAAAATAGAGAGATGGAACAATACGACGTCTCCTCTGATACTGATACTGAACGCTGGAGTGGGGGCTGATAGCGATACTCCATACTGAGACCCGGAGCGTATTTTTTTCTTTACGAACTACTGAGCTTTAAAAATTGCAAGCAGTTAATTTAATAAATTAAGTAAAAATACACAGCTAAAACACAGATCTGTTTATTCAGACACAAAACACAACACTGAGAATATAATAAAGTAAAATATAACAGATCCGAGATGGCACCAGTCCGATACCCAACACTGGAACCGAGGGATCAGACTGAAACCAGCAATAGACAGAACAAATCTGGTCCTGTAACAAAAAAAGATCTGGAAAATATTTTTCTTTTGTAAATGGAAATGTGCAAAAGAGACTTGATTTATATTTTTGTCTTTAGGGTTGATTTTTGTTTATTTATACTTTATTATGTTCATTATATTTATTATATTGGCTGTGATTTTTGTGTAAGTCATGTTTTTAGATTTTTTTGTAGTGGAGTACTTCAGTTAAAAAGTTGAGTAGTTTGTAAAGAAATAAATATCAGATGGTTTTGGTTTCAGAAAAGAAGTCGCAGCGTCACATCTCTTAACTCACTCAGCTCTCTTTATGTCCAGTGTTGAACATTCCAAATCCAATTCCAGTCTTTTCCATTTTTTTCTTGATATGGACCCGATCCTGGTTCTGATCCTGATCGGATCAGTGCCGTGTCTGATTTAAGCGCAGTGAGAGAGCAGAGCCAATGTTTAACATCCAAACATTAAACATTTTAGAGCTCTTAATTCATCTATACATTAGAATTGTGTGTCTGAAATTAAGGGCGTGGCACTGTTGCCATGGCAACACTCTTGATTGACAGCAGGCAGCTGTATTTGATCAGCTGTGATGCTGTGTGTGTGATTTTACTGGATGTATTATTCATGTAACACACACAGAGTGTAGGGGAGAGAGAGAGAGCTGCACTGTACTGTCAGTCATCTGTACCACACCCAAGTGCCTTTGACCCCCAAAGTATGTTGAGTTTGACTGGTGTGATTCCTGTGTACCACGCTGATCCCTGACCACGCCCAAACGTGGAACTTGAATGCTATGATGTCAGAATTTGTCATCAGAAACGGAACATTTGCACTTTATTTGTTATTAACAGCTCTGAGTCTCTCCTCAGTGATGATGGTGATTTGTACGGTAGTCGGCGAGTAAAGCCGCAAATTCTTCCTTCAGCGTCTCCTGCTCTGTAAAAATCTCCTCGTACATGCAGCAGGATTTACTGAGAACCCATGACCTGCGTAACTGATAAGCCTGAGCGGCATGTGAGAGGGCTGTGAGTGACCACGCCCATAACGACTCCACATCATCCAAGTCAAGTTCATTTTCACAAAGCAGCTTCACAGAAGTATATACATTCTGGATATAAATTTAAACATATTAATTTATACATTTAAAAAGAGTCACAAAAAAAAAACCCCATCTGTTCTACCACGTGAGAGATTTTCTTCAACTCAGGAAGTCGCACTGTGACGACATGAGCACACTCAGGCACGGAACAATGGGGGGGGGGGTGTCACTCTTGGGCGTGGTTCAGGGTAATCGTGCCTGCTGTGAGTACACCTGAAGACCTCTTCCAACAGATGCTAACATGTAATGCTAATAACATTGCTACTAATGAAGCAGGGATTAAAATGCAGTTAGCATGCAGCATTTTATCCAGTACGCCTAGCTAACTGTTTACAGTGTTATCACTTTGAGAAAAGGTTTGCTCCTCCTCACACACACTAGAAGAGTAAGGTGAGTGTGGCAGTGTGTGCTGAGTTCTGGACTCTGATTGGTCAGAAGGTGTTGATTAATGTTCTGTAACAGCAGCTCTGACAGTAGTTCAGGTTTATGTTAATGCACTATCGTTTCTATAGTAACAGCTCATTCACAGTTTCTGGAAGGAGTCTCCAGTGTCAGCGCTCTGTAACAGTCAGAGGTGAAGCTGTAAGTTTACGAACATCCTCAGGATGGAGGAGTTTACACTACGTAACATGATAAGCTGCATTTTTGTTTGTTTGTTTTGTCTTATTTACTTGAAGAGAAAAAAGAGAAGATGACAAGTGAACGACTTTTATAGCTGCTATAACTTTGTTCGTAACGATATTAAATGTAGCTATAAACCTCTAAAAAGTACAATAAGAAGATTCTTTAACAAATAAAGAATTGTAATTGTTGCTGTGGTGTAAAAGGAATGAAACACTCGGAGATGTGCTGTTAGTGGAAAATCATCAATGTTGTCATGGTAACAGAACTCGCACCCTGTTGTGGATTATTTTCCTGTAAGAGCACCACACACACGCACAGTGCTTTACTGTAGGTCTGGGTGATAAAACGGGAGTGATGTGTACCATCGATAAACGCTTCAATAACAATCAGAAAATAGTCTGATAGAACGTTCAGATCCCTCTGGAATTCACTCGGCTCGCGCCACTCGGTAACTCGCGCACGTCGCTGATGGATAACACACGCAAGTTGCGTTTAATAAAACAGTGTTCCAGAGCTAAACGAACGACTGGACGTCATGGTAACATTGACAGTACCATGTAACCTCCACACTGATTCAGATCGTCTACACTGTAAAAGATCTGCGTTCGTGCTGTTTGTCCGATCGTTCCAGCGCAACACACTTCCTGTTAGTGATACACCACGCCATGTTCATTATTATTGATCTCTCACTCACAACATTCTCCTTCTTCACACTGATTTACTGAAACCAGATAAACGTCAGGAGGCCGTTAATGTTGCAGGGCGACTCGTCCGAGTGACGTCTCGGTGTGTGAAACGCTGCAGACGATCAGGAAACTGACGAGAGAAAAAACTATTTTAATATGTCATTAAAATGATCAGTAATTATCGATATCGACTGAAATGAAACATTTTATCGTGATACATTTTTCAGATATATCACCCAGCCTGAGTTTACCATCAACACTGACCAGGGTTCATGTTTACAAAACCACGTGCTGATGTGTGTGTGATGGGAGAATGAGTGTGTGTTCTATGTTCTTGATCTCACATGCACAAATGCACAAACACAGTACCTGCATTCTCAGACCTCGTGTCTAACTTTGGCTCTCAGCTTCGGTTACCCTAACAGGGCATGTGAAATGAGGGGTGGAAGGGCAGTACAGCTGTTCTCTTACACACACACACACACACACACACACTCTTTTTTCCCCATCTCCTCCTGGGCCTTAGAAACAAGGAGTGGGGCTGGAGCTGTTGCCATGGCAACACCCTTGATTGACAGCTGGCAGCTGTATTTGATCAGCTGTGATATTGTATGTGTGTGTGTGATTTTACTGTATGTATTATTCATGTAACACAGTGTAGGAGAGAGAAAAGGAGAGAGAGAGAGAAGGGCATTATGGGAAGTCTTGCTGATACAGCACAAGCTCCTCAGGTTTATTTATAGAGACCTCGCCGGCCAGCCCTTGGATACCGGCAGCCAATGAGGATGCAGAAGGAGGGGGGCGCTCGGCCAATCATAGTATGGCAAGTTGGGCGTCACATTCAGGAAGTTCTCGGCATTTAAAGGGCCGGCATGACTTTTTTTTTTTTTTTTAAGCGCTCGTCATATCAGGCTAAAATTAGGTGTGTGTGTGTGTGTGTGTGTGTGTAATAAAACCTGATGATAAAAATGAAAGACAGTCACATAAATGAAGCATTTAGGAGTGTAGAAGTGTTTGTGTTCGTCACTGCAGCATCACTGTTGCTGTGTGAAAGCAGTTGTGTAACAGGACGAGGCGCAGAAACTAATAATGAAATAATTTCAACACAGACGCGTACGAAAGGACATTCCTCCTCCTCTTCTCCTCCTACACTACTTCTTCTTCTTCTCATTACCTTCCTGTTACAGAATAACAAATTTAATTTGCATGTTTGATTTCCATCCATCCATCCATCCATCTTCTGCCGCTTATCTGGATCCGGGTCGCAGGGATAGCAGCCTAAGCAGAGCTGTTTGATTTCCTTTTACACATTTTATCATACATAATCCACAGTCTCTCTCTCTCTCTTTTCATCCCTACAGTTGATTTTTATTTATAATCTCTGCTGTTGCCATTGATGTTTTGTGTCGTCTTTGTGTTGCTTCTCCTACACAAGTGTGTTATTTGTTCCTCGAGTCACATGAATGTCAAGTTGCTTTAAAAAGTTAACTCTGTGTTTGTGTGTGTGTGATGCATATGTCAGACTGGTCATGTGTTTTCATTCACTCATTCTCACACATGCGCGCACACACCATGACATGGCTGAATGTGATGAATAAATCTGCGCGATTGTCTCCACCAGTTAAACTTTTACTGATATTCAATACACACGATATAAACAGAGACAAATGAAAACAAAGTGTGTGTCGTTCAGTATGTTTTTTAAAATATCATGAAATTATTAAATATGTGTATTGTTACACCTTCAAGTTTTATAATATGAGAAGTGAATAATATTCTCTCACTCTTCTCGATATTATTGCAGACGTTGGTTAGAAAACCTCAGACTCTTGGTTTTTGTTTGTTGGTGAAATGGATGATGCTAAATTTGCATTGCATCTGTGTAAACAAAGCCCCGCCCCTTTCATAACAGCTAACATTTTGAAATGTTCATGATAATAATATTGTTTGTGCTGAAGATCACAATGTATTGACTCTCTCTTTCTCTCTCCCAGGTTCAGGATGTATGCCCCCCTCCTCGTCCCTGTGTTTCTCCCCCGCTGAGCGAAACATGTCGAGCCAGCACACTCATCCTGGATTAAGCAACATCCAGTCCATGGCAGAACAGCAGCAGGTATACACATACACACACACACTCTCTCTGTCTCTCTCTCTCTCTAACTCTGTCTATATTTCGAACAAGTTCCTTGATGATGATGTAATGATTATGTAACAGTCAGAGAGCCAATCAGAATCTGTTATGTGATTGTGACAAGGTTCGTGGATGGGCGGAGCACAGAAGGGTGGCGGGCCAGAACTGAGGTTTCACAATATATTTATTTGA
>JAOEHJ010000011.1:40152471-40163419 GCA_025447855.1 Potamarius usumacintae
ACTTTTAAGTTTGTGGTTGTAAGGTGGAAAAATGTGAAAAAGTTCAAGGGGTATGAATACTTTTTCAAGGCACTGTAGTAAGATAATGTTAACAGCAGTGTAGCGTTTAATGGTAATGTAATGAAAATGTAAATCTGAACATGACCATCTCTCTCTCTCTCTCTCTCTCTCTCTCTCTCTCTCTCTCTCTCTCTCTCTCTGTGTAGAGTGCTATTGAGTCGTTATTTGGTGCGTCTCTGACTGGAGTGGCATACTCTCTCTTCGCCGGTCAGCCCCTCACGATTCTGGGCAGCACCGGTCCAGTTCTAGTGTTTGAGAGAATCCTCTTCAATTTCTGCAGGTCAGAGACTTAACGTCACACTGCTCTGTGAGCCGTGAACAATTTAAAACTAGTCAAACTTTTGTTGTAATGTTATGGTGCCACCTGGTGGTACAGACATCTCAGCTTGTAAATGCTGGTTGCATTGCAGCCTCCTCTTCATGTGTGTGTGTGTGTGCGCTCATGCAGTGATTATGGCCTGTCCTACCTCCCCCTGCGCACCAGTATTGGTTTGTGGACGGCGTTCCTGTGTGTGGTGTTGGTGGCAACAGACGCGAGTTCTCTGGTGTGTTACATCACACGGTTCACGGAGGAAGCCTTCGCCGCTCTCATCTGCATCATCTTCATCTATGAGGCAGTGGAGAAGCTCGTCCACCTGAGGGAGAAGTTCCCCATTAACATGCACAACAACCTGGACAACCTCACCTTCTACAGGTGGGGTGGCCATTCAGCGTCTGCGTTAAAGTGGCAGTGTGTAATGTTCAGCATTAAAGCAGCAGTGTGTAATGTTCATAACGTCTTATCTATCTTATTTCTATTTTGGTTATTTGATTTGGTGTCACTCTGTGCTTGTTTACACTGGACACTGCTTCAGATAAAAAAAAAATAAAATACAAGCTACAGTCGCTGTTAGATGAAGTGCGGCGTTAGCATAAGTAAAAGATTAGCAAACAACTTTCTAATAATGCTAGTTCTCTCTCTCTCTCTCTCTCTCTCTCAGGTGTCGGTGTTCTCCACCTTTGAACGCCACACCTGAGCTCACCGACCTGTGGAACCAGACTGGCTTCACCCCCGACTCAATCAACTGGAGTGAACTGGATATGACTGTACGTGTGGGGGGTGGGGGGTCACTGTACACCACTCTGCTCTAAACCTGTCTGTGTTACTGTGTGTGTGATGTACAGATGTGTAAGGAGCTGAAGGGTGTGTTTGTGGGTCCAGCGTGTAGTGATCACGGCCCCTTCATCCCCGACGTCCTGTTCTGGTCCATCATCCTCTTCTTCACCACTTTCTTCCTCTCTGCCTTCCTCAAACAGTTCCGGACCAAACGCTACTTCCCCACCAGGGTCAGCTGTGAAATTAATAAAAAATAAAAACTATAGTCATTTCTGCTCATAAATATTTATGATGATTATGATGATGATTGACTCATCATGACCTTTGACCCCTGTCTGTTCCACCCTGTTGGCTGTGCAGGTTCGCTCAGCCATCAGTGATTTTGCAGTTTTTCTCACCATCATGGTCATGGTGCTGTTGGATTACCTGGTGGGGATTCCTTCACCCAAACTCAACGTCCCTGACACCTTTGAGGTAGCACGCACACACACACACACACTGTCGTTTTTACAGAAAATGGTATTGGGCAGAGTTTGATATGAACTGCTGCTCAGTTTTCGGTGTTGGTGTTGAAGAGCAGCAGCAGTATCGTGTCGTCTCTGCTGTTAGTGTTAGTGCATGAGGGATTAGTTTATGTTTGTAGCTATAAATAAGACGATTTGGCGTAACTGTTTCGTAGTGATGCTTCATGTTAACGTCAGAGTCTCTGAACACATCTGTTTTGAATTTTAATGAGGAGAATAAACACACCACCTGTTTTGTCTGTCTTTTATTTAACATTCTGTTTTTGTCATCAACTTTAACTTTTTAAATGGGGTGTGAGGTCAGCTCACTAATCAGACCAGAGAAAGTGAATAAAATGAGAACTGTATGAAAGTTTGTGAAAACTCTCTATTCTGAGCTAATGTCTCTGACTGTGGAGCCCGTCTCTGGTCTGATGAGTGTGATTTGGATAAACTGAACAGTTGGATCTGATAAGGAGATAAAGTCGGTTAATGTTTAGAAAACTAGAGTTCCTCAACTACAGATGTTATATTTTTCATACATACCCAGAATACAGTGCACCAGATGATTAACCCCGGCTTACAGGACAAGAAAACAGGGTCTACTTTATATACGTATGCATATTTTTGTGTGCGCATGCGTGTGTGTTCAGCCTACCTCTAAAGACCGGGGTTGGTGGATGACTCCGTTGGGTTCGAATCCCTGGTGGACGATGTTGGCGGCGGTGGTTCCTGCTCTGCTCTGCACCATCCTCATCTTCATGGACCAGCAGATCACTGCCGTTATCATCAACCGCAAAGAGCACAAGCTCAAGGTTTTTCTCTCTCTCTCTCTCACACACACACACACACACACACACACACACACACACACACAGAGTTCTACTCTCCTGGTCATTACGTACAACTGAATCCTGCAGTCATATGAGATCAGGTGGATACAGGACACTCTGTCCAATGCCATTTTGTCTGATAGTTAAGACCTCTCATCCAAAGCCTTTTTCATACGCACTATCAATAATTTTATATTTCAGGTATTTGTTTGAAAAAAGGAGGAACACGTTTTTGCAGCGTGTAGTTTAACCAGACGCGAGTTGTGAAATCTAATGGCGAGTAAAGATCGCCCCAAACTTGCCTTTCTCAGCGAGTGTGTTCAAAACGATGGTTCCTACCCAGTATTCATGTAAAATCCAAGAAATATTTGACAAAAACTCCTTCCTCGTGTAGGACTCTCGGGCGCACTCCGGACTGCACGCGCGCCTTATTAAGACTGGCTATATGATTAATTAAACAGCTTCACTGGACTCAAAGCTCGGAGAGCAGCCTGTAATGGTGAGGGTCTACTGGTTTACGCCCCTTACACCGCTCTTTTGTGTGGAAGCGCTTGTACTACGGCACTCGTTTGCTTTACAAAAATTGTTTATTTCCATTTATTACGGGGAGAAGCAGTCATAAACCTGCTTAACGCACTCCCTTAAATGAAGTATGGTTTGTTTATATCTCAGTCTTGTCGCACATATAAAATAATTGATCGTGCGTATGAAAGGCTTTGGAAGAAATGGTCATTGGACGTAGTGTCCCGATCCCAGTCAGGTGTGTGTGTGTGTGTGTGTGTGTAGAAAGGCTGTGGGTATCACCTGGACCTGCTGGTGGTGGCCGTGATGTTGGGTGTGTGCTCTCTGTTGGGTTTGCCGTGGTTCGTAGCTGCCACCGTTCTCTCCATCTCTCACGTGAACTCGCTGAAGCTGGAGTCTCAGTGCTCAGCTCCTGGGGAGCAGCCCAAATTCCTGGGAATCCGAGAGCAACGAGTCACCGGCTTCATGATCTTCATCCTCATGGGCTTATCTGTCTTCATGACCTCTGTGCTCAAGGTGACGCACCCATCTTAGCACTGACATGTTAGCAAGTGAATATCTCTTGAATAAAGTTAAATGTACCTGAATTTCCTGTTCTCAGATTGCAGTAAACCAGATCGAAGATTATTAAACCTGTTTGTAGACACATTATTCGTTTCAAAACGTACATTTTCTTGTTCTATTAGCAGATAATTAGTTTTTTTCTAGAAATAAATGTTTAAAGTAGGTAAGATTACCTGTCAATAGAACCAGATTTTCATATTTGAAATGAGTAAAAATGTCTATAAATAGGTTTAATGGTGTATTTGCTTATAATAAATCTTTGATAGGACGCGCTAGATAAATTTGACTATATTCAAGATATAATTTCACTTGCTAAGACGTGGTTTTCAGTGTGAATTGTGTGTAATGTTGTGTCTCTAGATAGACCCTGCGACTGTGCCGTGTAAAAACATCCTTATTTTTATCAACATGACGGCGTGTTGGATGTAGCAGTGTGGGGTTAGAGGGTCTGTCAGTAATTTTTATAGTTTTAATTATTATTAAATATTCTGCAAACCAAGTTTGCACAGAACAAATCTAAAAGGTAACGGTCTCTGGAAGGTAAAAACCTCCTGCAACTCCATCCACATCTCTGGTGGACCCCAAGGTTGCGTTCAATCATGGCCATATACTGTAAGGACTTGTTTTATTTTATTTATTTATTATAATGTGTGTATTTTCTTACCCAGTTTATCCCCATGCCGGTGCTGTATGGAGTTTTCCTCTACATGGGCGTCTCGTCCCTTAAAGGCATTCAGGTAAACACGGTGATCGTGTGTGTTTTTATTACTGTTCTCACACCAGCGTGCAGATTCACCTCCTTTTTCTCAGCGCTGTGCTGCTGTATAGCGATGATGGGAGCTGATGATCCAAATTAAACATGTATTTTAAATTAAACACATTGCCTGAAAGGTGTGTGTGTGTGTTCTGCAGTTCTTTGACCGTATTAAGCTGTTCGGGATGCCCGCTAAGCACCAGCCTGATCTGATCTACCTGCGCTACGTTCCTCTGTGGAAGGTCCACGTGTTCACCATCGTACAGCTCACCTGCCTCGTGCTGCTGTGGATCATCAAAGTCTCGTCTGCTGCAGTGGTCTTTCCCATGATGGTAAACACTGACATAATTATAAATCACACTCGTAGTCTCCAGAGCAAGCGACTCCGTCTCACACGCTGCACTTCGGTGTACAGAGGAAGAAAATAATTTGAGTAGAAGTCAGCAGGATGAAGAACTTCCTGTTACATCATGAACTTTCATACTTCAGTTAAACAAAAAACACACTCTCAAATAAATGGTGTGTAAGGGCCCGGTCCCACAAGACCGATAACTATCCCAATAACTCTGACTGTCCCTCGGCCCGAGTTTGGTCCCAGTCTGGAGCAGAAACACCACAACTATAATCTCACTCGGTCCTGACACTCAGAGAAATAAACGCAGGCAACTTAGGAATAGTCACGGGAGTTTTTTCCAAATAGTAGCACATTATTCCGGATCGTACTGGACAGCTTGGACTCCAAAACAACCCATGCACACGCTCCGGTGGCTGAGAAGATACGGACAGGTCACGGACTACGAAAATGTAATAAAAAAGGATACAAAATACGGAGCGGTTACAGATTTTAATACGGATGCTAATAATTTACGGGTTGGTCACGGACGTTTCAGTTTATTATCAATTTCATACAGATGATGCATCACAGATAAAAATAAATAAATAAATAAAACGTCTAAAACAATTAAATGTTTGGACTGCCGAAGATCATAATTAAAATATCTTACCTGCATTTATGTGTTTACTTTATTAATTTACTGTTGATATTTCGCTGAAAATCACATCCGTGAACAAAAGAGCTGTGCTTTGTATTATTTATTTTTTTTATTTTCTGTGAATCTGTATTCCATGACTTCACAATGCAAGAAGGATGTAGAAAAACGCCCGGGGAAAAAGATCACACGCTCCGACAACATCACATGTAAACAATGACCTGATTGGTCAGATGTTTTATGGGATCAGGTCCAGGCCTGGAAACACTGCTCCAGAAGCAATCTCACCGATACGGATAAACTCGGCCCTGGGCTATAGGGATCACTATCGGTCTGGTGTGAGCTGCGACCACATAAACTACAGGGGACTGATATTTATTTATAGATATCATTATAGTTGTAGTTCTAGTTATTGGTATTGTGGGAGCGGGCTTTTATTGTCTCTAATGCTCAGGACGCACAGCTTCGGAGAAATACTAGTGATGGGATATAGTTGTGTGTGTGTGTGTGTGTGTGTGTGTGTGTGTAGGTCTTGGCCCTGGTGTTTGTCCGGAAGCTTCTTGATTTCTGCTTTACGAAGCGAGAGCTCAGCTGGCTGGATGACTTGATGCCAGAGAGCAAGAAGAAGAAGGAGGACGACAAGAAGCTCGCCAAAGAGGTCATAATAATAATAATAATAATAAAATTTGTATGTGTATAGCATTTAATTAACTTCAACTATCTCAGATTTCCTCATTATACGTGCATGTGTGTGTGTGTGTGTGTGTGTGTGTGTGTGTGTGTGTGTGTGTCAGGAGGCAGAGCGAATGATGGAGGTTGAGAGAGTGATGGAGTACAGCACTGACAACCTGCTGAGTATCAAAGCCCTCAAAATCAGGTTAGTCTCCAAAAATCCTTATTACTTATTTGTTTGTTTGTTCAGTTATTTATTCATTATTTCATTGTGTATGATTGTTGTATCCTGCAGTGACGCCTCTCAGTGTAACGGATTATTATTAAACTTTATTTTAGAGAGGAGATAAAATACCAAAGCAAGTGAGCGAGAGAGAGAGGGTTTGACCAATCAGAGATGTTTAGTGCTATAAGCTCCGCCCCTTACAGTTCCTGGTCCACAGAAGAGTATAAACAGGAAGTAAAGGTGTCCCTGGTGTTACTGTGCTTTAGTTTGTTTTATGGTCATAAAATAATTTTAAATCGGTGTTCTTTTCCAGGTGAGGGATTTATTTGCGAATTAGTCAGGCGATGAACAGAATAAACACATACAGAGTTGGGTTTTTGGTTGATTCCTGAGGTGTTTCTCTTGAGCAGGTCGGACAGCGTGACCTCCGACACCTCGTGTGAGGAGGAAGTGATCTCAGCGGTTCGTGGTTTTGTTTATTTTGTCGGTGGTTAATCAGAGCAGTGATTAACGCTGCAGCGTGACTGCATGCTACTGAACCTTCGCTTCCTCTCACACTGACGCCCGCTTTTCTCACACACACACACACACACACACACACACACTGCGTTAAGTCATTGTAACCGCTCATAATGCTTTACCATTCAGTAACCGTGCTGAGTCAGACTCTAATAATGCCTCATAAAGCTCCAGTAATGTCCCATCATGCATTTCCTGGTTTATAAACACTTCCTGTCCTGTTCTCCACATGCCCTTGTCCACTAGCCCTTCATGAAGGACCCTAGGATTGCACTTTAAAGGACTTGTTCCATTTATTTACCCAGATTGCATTGCACTCTGTCAGTGTACACTACTGCTAATGGAACTATACTAGCAAGTTAGCATGCTGGCTAGTTAGCAAACCAGCTAACATGTTAGCGACCTTAGTTCAATGCAAGTCGATGCTTCCTGATGCACACTCGTGAGTGGCTGGGGGAAGTGGATGAGGGCATGTGGTGGGCAGTACTGGAACATGAGGCTGGTGTATGAACTGCTGTGCACGTGTGTGTGTGTGTGTGTGTGTGTCTGTAGCACTGACCCGTCTGTGGTTAACATTACTGATGAAATGGCCAAAACCAGTATGTGGAAAGCTGTGAACTCTGACCCCTCCAAAGGGCACAAATACAGTGAAAGGTAGATACTCCCTCCATCCTAATACTCCTCCTCCTGTTTCTTCTTCTTCTTCTTCTTCTTCTTTCATTTTTAATCAATTTATTTGTACAGCACTTTTAGCAAGATATAACCTGTTCTATAACTGTGGGGCTTTGTAAGAAAAGGCTCCGCCCCCTGCTGTAGCCTTCACTATTTGAAGTACCAACAAATAGCCTGCACCTTTTGATCTAAATAGGAGTGGCAGGTCATAAAAGAGCAGATGTTCACTCTGGTGCTGTGGCGTGAGACCATTCAGTGTTTTTAAAGGACAGTAGTAGTATTTTATAATCAGTGTGGAATCTGATTTGTTTCTCGTCTTCCATACTTCATCAGTTCTGTTCAGGTTCTGTGTTTCTTCCATTGTATTCTGTTTCCCCACACTGAACAACACTTCATCATCTCTCTGTCTGTCCCTCTGTCTGTCTACTTACCAACCTATTTCTCTCTCTTAATTATTAGACCTGAATATCTGGCTCTCCCTCTCTGTCCTCTTTTTATCACTCTGGACTCGTTTCTGTTCATCTGTACATTTATCCATGGAAGTCTAATGTGTGTGTGTGTGTGTGTGTGTGTGTGTGTGCGCGCTCTCCACAGTCATAACAGTCCTGGCATTCAAATCATCGTGGACGATGCAGACGGGGGGGCGTTTGTGGACACAGAGACGTCACTATGATGACGAGGAGAGTATGACTTCTGACAGGAGAGAGAGAGAGAGAGAGAGAGAGAGATGGGAGAAGAGTTTCTCACAGCAAAGGCCAAATGGGTTCAAGAGGAAACATGCTCACACTATTCATCTTACACACACACACACACACAGTACCGTTATTCAGTGTAAACAGTGTGTAGCTCCAGCGTCACTCTCTGAGGTACATCGTCACACACCCGAGAGCCAGAATGAAGTCGAACTCCACCACTTCTGTTTTTATTGTTTTTGTTCTTATTTATTTTAAAGGGAAGTGTTTTAAACGCGAGACGTCCTGCTGTGGGTTGAGCAGCGAGTCTCAGTCCGCTGATGATGTAACGCTACACACTACAGTGTAGGTGGCTACAGGCTTCCATTACATGTTCGACATTTAGCCTCGTAGCTCCAGTACGTCACACAGCGAGCACGTCTCGGCTGATCCCCACATTCAGGCCATTTATGTTTTACTTTTGTTTTAAAGTTGAGTTTTTGAGACTGTTAAATAGTGTAAAGCTAAAGGTGTGTGTGTGTGTGTGTGTGTGTGTGAGTGTGTACGCTTCACTCTAAATGAAAATTGAGATTTAAGAACAGTAAATGGTTCTGTTTAACATCGTCAGAAAATCCTTCACGTCCTGTTTACATGAAATTACGTGTGTGTGTGTGCATGCAATATATTATGTCTTATGATCTAGATCCCTTAAATGTTCTTCAGTTGTCCCTGTAGGGGAACTATTAAAGGTTCTGTGTAGAACCCTTCAGGAACTCTTAATTATCCAGGGAACCTTTAAAAGAACCCTTTCTTCCCCAAAGCAGTTTAAATGTTAAATTTCTCACAGGTTTTACATGTCAAGGAGAAAATCAGGAGCAGTAATTCTGGTGTCTCTCTCTCTCTCTCACACACACCTTAATACACACACAAAGGGTTCTTTAAGGGTTTCATTGAATAATTAACAATTCTTCACTTCCAGAAGAGCTTCTCTTTACAAGTGAAATCTGAACCCACTGGTGGTAGAACATTCCCCAAAAGAGACATGAGAAGAACCCTGAAGTGTTCTAGATTTGTCTGTCATTCTTAAGGTTTACGTTTGTGTGTGTAATATCCAGTGTTAGCGCTAATGTGAGAATGTCGCTGACGCATCCTGTGGCTGATTATCAGGACGTCTCACTCAGCTGTTCCCACGCTCTGCTTATTTTACACATCGAGGTTCTTGTTGCATTCTTTTCTGATCATCAGATTAAATCGACTCGTTAGCGCCCCATCAGGACGGTCATGTAACTGCAGTTGTACCAGAATGTAATTGGTTTTTTCTTTTTTTATTTATTTTTTTTTTAAGTGAAGATAACGGTGACGGAACACATTGTTCCTGGGATTTATATATTAAAAAAAAATCCAAAGTAATCTGTTCTGATTTTTTTTTCTACTTTTTTAGGCTGCTCAGCGTGAAACTGTTCCTTAAGTTATTAACCGTTATTAATGAAGTATTTAAAGTTTTATTATTTTACATTAGAATGAAATTTAATTTGAAGTGATTCCTGATTTTTAACCCCCCCGTCCTGTTTGTTTGTTTTTTTTAATATTTCTTCGCCGTTTGTTTCTCAGATGTGACGGCGCTCATCATGTCTTCCTTCTGAAGATTCAGAACAAGTATTTTTACTCCACAGTGCTGCAGGTTCTCTCACAGATCCGCTGTAAAGCTGCTCCTTTTCACGCGCCAGTTAATCCTTTAGACTTTTTGTAGCCATCAGCAGACTGTTTATAAAACTGTACAGTAAAACTGTATTATTCAAAGGGTTTTTTGTTTTGGGGTTTTTTTTTGTAAAACTTCTTTAAAAATTTGTTCAATAAAAGCACAAAGTTGGAAAAGTGTGTTTTGATTTTTGTTCTGTTTTGAAGTCGTTGTTCCTCGTAGTTTTTGGACCATCGATGGTGTCCTGAATAATTCCAGAAAACCGAAAATCTGGCATTGGTTGTTTGTTTCATCAAGTCTCACACATTTTAAACATGTTTGTGGTGTTCAGTGTAAATAAACAAGACGTCAGAAAATTGTGCAAAATTACAAATAACTTTATTCATAAAATACAGTCGGACTCGGCCTTCAGGAAAAATACCACACCTGACATTTTCCACTCGGTGTGGTCCGATACACCATGAGAAATAATCCACCTTCAGGTTCCTCTGCACCTGTTTCACATGATGCTCCCACCACCACGTTTCACACATACTGACACCCGTTATATACGTACTGTATGTGGGAAACGTAATGCTCGGATCTCAGATTTGAAACGTGATTAAGTCAAACCTGCACTTCTATGTTTTGTCTGTTTCTCCCAAATGCAGTGTGAACACAAACACGTTAAGAGAAAGTTGGAATTAATTTACAGTCAGAATAAACAAATAAATGAAATGAAGCAAAAGAAAGTCCTTCAGCAGCATCGCTACATGGATAAGAGTAAAAATGGTCAAACTGACGCCAGGAGGTGAAACGTGTGGGAGCTCAGATTGTTCATCACAGCGCATCGTGAGAACGTGTGTAAGATTTAAATATGAAGAGACGTTCGCAAAAATCACAGCACTGTTGTTTCTTCTGAAGTCAGCAGCGAGGAAATTTTACCAAGAAATAAAATCATGGCTAATCCAGAAGCTAAAAGTAGGTCCTAACAGCTGAATTAGAAAAAAAAAGTTATTCATGTGTGTGTAAAAATGACAGCACTCTGGGGAAGTGGTTTAGGAGCTACTTTAGAGTTAAAAACTTTAAAGTGCACCTGACACCAAAAAACATGTTAATTTCCGCCATATTGAGTTGAATAAAATGACAGATTTACTTCACACATCGCGCGACAGAATAGTAAGAAACA
>JAOEHJ010000011.1:40346851-40357088 GCA_025447855.1 Potamarius usumacintae
TTTAAATTGCACATTTAAAAAAATATTAAAAAAAAAAAAAAAAAAAAGTCTGATATAGTGCTATACAAGTGCTATATCAGAAGCAGTTTCATAGCACGTTTAATAGTTATATAAGCACTTTCATAATTCAGAAATATAACCATTAAATAGGATTCTAATATGTGTGAATAATTGCAAAAAATAGGAATAATCAAAAAAATAAGTTGATGGCTTGTAACTCATGGAAAGAATGCTAAATAATCAGGAAATGTGTCGTTTACTACATTGCTTATGAGATGTATGACTGCGTGTCAGTCCAGCGCTAATCACATAACACTTGTATAGCACTCAGTGACCGCTGTGCGACTGCCAGAGAAGAATACATGTTTAGCAAAGGATCAACTAAAAAGTTTTGAACCTCTTTGTAGAACTCACTACTGAGACCATCTGGTCCAGCAGCTTTTCCAGATTGCATCCCTTTAATAGCATGCAATATTTCTTCCTTAGATATAGAAGCATTTGAGGGTAGATTTCTGATCATCTGATAGGTTGGGTAAATTAAGTGAAGAGAAAAAATTTTCCATTAACTCTGGGGCATCAGCTTACAACTCTGATTTATACAAATTTTCATAAGTTCCAAAATGTGTCATTAATAGTTGTAGTATCAAATGACTGAATATCATGACAATCTGTAATTGAAGAAACAGTATAGGAACCAGCATTTTTCTTTGTTAGATAGGCCAAGTATTTACCTGTTTTATCACCATGTTCATACATTTTTTTTTTTGCGAATCTAATTTTGCCTTCTGCGTGTTTCGTTAAGATGGAGTCTAGTGAGGAGCGGAGTGCTGAAATTTCTTTAAGCTTTTTTGGAGATGGATTCTTAAAGTCTTTCTCTGCAAGTTTAAGTTTAGATTCTAAAATCTACCTTTGTTCTGCTTGCTTATGCCTTTTACTAGATGTGTAAGATACAATAAGACCTCTTGAAAAAGCTTTGGATGTTTCCTATAACTGTGACGGGTCATCTGTAGAGGGTAAGTTAATAGACAAAAATGACTTAAATTCTTCTGTGAAATAAGATATGAACTTATGATCCTTCAGAATTAGAGGGTTGAGCCTCCAGTGTCTTGTCTGAGTAAGTGGGTTCTTGAGGCTAAATTGGAGGAATAGAGCGGCATGGTCTGATATGACTATATTGCCTATGGAGCTATTAACAATTGATTGCAACAATATTTTTGGGGTAAAGAAATAATCTAATCTATTCTTGTATAGCATTTATGAACTTTTTTTTAAAAAAAAGAATACTCTTTATCTGCAGGGCGCAAAGCCCTCCATACATCTATAAAATCCAAATCTTCACAAAGGGGATTAATAGACTTTGCCTGAGGAGAGAGAGGCTGTTTGCTTAAGGGGAATTTGTCCATAGTAGGGCTTAAATGGCAATTAAAATCTCCAACAAACAAGTTCCTGACATTAAGGTCAGACAACTTAGCAAATGCAGTAGGTAGAAAATCACTCAGATGGCCTGGGGAGTAGTAGACATTCATAATAGCAGTCTCTTCTCCATATAAAACCCCTTGCACAATTAAGTAGTGTCCATTTGTATCCTTAATGCAATTTACAAGTTGAAATGGCACATCTGCGATGACCTAGCGACTTGTCCAGGGTGTACCCCGCCTCTCGCCCATAGTCAGCTGGGATAGGCTCCTGCTTGCCTGTAACCTTCTACAGGACAAGCAGCTACAGATAATGGATGGATGGAAATAGCACGTTTTTCCTAAATAAAATAGCTACTCCTTGACATGAATGAAGAAAAAAAAACCTGTTCAAACCCCCTTATTGTAATTTTAGATGTTCCTTATCATTTAAATGAGTCTCCTGTAACAGCACTATTTGAACCCCCTCTCTTTTGAGGCAAGTCAAGACCTTTCTCTGTTTAACAGGTGTGTGAATGCCATTAACATTCTAAGTACACAAGTTCACCGTTTGCACAGTCATCCAGATTG
The DNA here is from genome assembly GCA_025447855.1 of Potamarius usumacintae. Taxonomy (NCBI): domain Eukaryota; kingdom Metazoa; phylum Chordata; class Actinopteri; order Siluriformes; family Ariidae; genus Potamarius; species Potamarius usumacintae. Next base: position 40,348,837 of record JAOEHJ010000011.1, read on the forward strand.
AAATATTTCCTGAGCACTTAATCCATCTATGAATTATCACATCATACAAGTAGAAAGTGAGCCGATTAAAAAATAAACCCAATCAACAGTACAAATAACAAAAATGTGAACACTTAAGGTGTCACTTGCCTAACATTGGCAGCAAACTAAAAGCACTGTCCTTCTCTTAACTAGAGAACTGAAGAGTGCAAGGGCCCTCTGACGACAATATAAAAAAAAAAAAAAAAAACTACACCAACTGTTCAAGAAGCCATGAGGTGATGCCCTGGGTTTAACCTACTATATAAACTTGAGTTAGTAATAACACTTTATCACAACTTTAAGGCCACTAGCCTATATACCATCAGTTACTCATAACATGTTTCCCATCTAAAACAAGAAAATGAGAAAGAACCTACAGCACAAGTCCAAACCTAGAGACAGTCCGAAGGTTACACATTACTGACAGCAGTCACATTCAAAGAGTCAATATATTGCTCCACTTCAGCCGGGTCCTGAAACATCTTGGTGGAGCCACAGTAGGTGACTCTGAGTGATGCCAGGTAGAGCTGGCTATACTCAGCACCAATGGATTTCAGGCGTTTCTTCACATCATCAAATCGTTTGCACCTGCAAAGAACAGCCACAGAGAAATCCTGGAAAATCATCACTGTGGTGTTCTCATGTCTGAGTGCAAGATCTTTTTCCCCCCCCCCCCAATCTCCCTTGATGCATCCATCACACACTGTTTATCCAGAAAGTTGTGGTATCTCACCAGGACAGGTCAGGGTCTCAAGACAGGGAGAGGTTTGGGAGCCAAGGAGCGGTATGCCCTCTCTAGCTTCAGTCTGCCTGTCTTTGTCTCAATGTTTAGGGTTTTTGGCAGCCAGGTCTCAAAATACTGTGTTGGATCATTGCCCTCAACATCCTCTGGGAACCCGACAATGCATATGCTTTTTCTCCTACCACTGTTCTCCAGGTCATCAATGTGTTCACTCATGTCGTGTACCTGTTTTTCCAGCACGCTCAGTTTGCTAATGACAGGATCAACAGTGTCTTCCCGCATTGAGATTCTAGTCTCCACTTTGAAGACCTGCTTTTCATGGTTGTCAAGTTCTTCCTGTTGCATTTGCAACAACCATGACAGTGGCCCAAGCTTTTCATCAATGACTTGTGAGATGTTAGCCATAATCTCAGAAATCGCCTTGTGAAGTGCTGATTCAGGTGCGCTAACATCAGCATTAGCATTAGCTTCTTCACTAGCTTGTTGGCTAAGCTCTTCTAGTTTGTTGGATTTCCTGTTTCTTCTCTGCGGCATGTTGTTGGACTGTCTCAAAAAGTAATTATTAATACCCATTACAAGTTGTGGACTTGCAAGAGGCTGCAAGATGCAGTGTTTGTAGGTTATAATGTAAAAAAAAAAAATCAATGTAGTGGTGCAACAGCTCGACTAAACCTGACCTCTCTTCAAGCTGCCATCTTGAGAACCCCAGTAATAAATTGCTTTATGAATGATCATAATTACAGTAAAAACATTGAGATTGTTTATACTGAGGGCTGTTTTCTGCTAAATCACTGGCCTATTCAAAATGTGTATTATTCTAACTCCAGCACCTGCAGTGTTATATGTTGTAATGAGTTAGCCAAGACCATGTTGAATTAAGCAATTTTTCATTCTGGAGTGTTTTGCATGCCAACGTAATACACTTTATGAAGTTATTCTGAACTGGCTATTGTTACAGCACAAGCTCTACAGTTGCAATGTGCATTTTCTTTTTCTTTCTTTTTTTTTAAAAAAATCCTATGGTATGGTAGATTGGCCAAGGCCACGAGTGTTGTGTTCATTTGCACCTGCAGCTTGTCTCAGTCCTTAACCTGATTTGACTCCAGTCATTTTGAATCATGTACTGTATGCTCTGAATGCTGTGTTGTTCATGATGTACCACTTCTTATCATATGTTTTGATTCTTCCTGAATTGATCATTCGTACTGGAAACTTTGTCTTGGTTGATACAAAATATGAGAAGCGTGAGATGTACTGCCCAATAGAAAATGTTGAAGTGGTATGACATGACATGTTAACCAGTGAGATTATTTGTATACACTGTGGGGTTTTTTTGTTTTTTTTTTGAAACTGTATAAAATGAGAACTTTGTGATTTTGACTCAGTTCACTCTGCAGACCGAACATGGCTTTTATTAATTGGTTTAAAACTTTCTGCAACCTCTTGGACTTTGAATAATTTTTACTCGGAGAGTTTAAGAGTTTCCACGACAGTTTCTGACTGGATTACTCGTGAATATCAATCAGATAACTTTTATAGCAATGTTCTCTCACTCTCACTGTTTCTGATGAAGTATTCAGCAAAATTTTCTGTCTGCTCGTTTTGATGTTATGATTCACGGGAGACTTTGAAGTGAGTTTTCATAGCTTTACCTACTTACTTTTTCAAATCAAACTGATTCATGTAAATAAATAACTATTTTAGAATATAACTGGAGTGGTTTTGATGAAAAATATTGAGGTCTTAGTGGTCAGAATGAGATTTAAAAAAAACCAGAAGTCAGAAACGTGAGTGACAATTTCAGTTCAGTTAATGTGAATTGTTTATTGGATGTGGATCAGACAGTTTTTTCGAGGTTCGCCTTGAAATCTGTGAATATTAATCGAATTAAGAATAATTTATATTCTTTCGTATAAACACCAGTAGGCCCGACTGAGAATTACAAAGGCCTTCAGAGCACAAAGAGGGGATTAGAAATAATCTTTTATTACCATTTTATTTTGATAGAGAATGGTAGATGTGAGACATTCAGTGGTTATTTATGCAGATTTTATAATTAACATTGATTTCTCCTCCTTTGTGATGTATAAATGAGAGTTAAGATCACTTTTATATTGCACAAATAAAGCCATTTGGTGAAACTTTGAAGAAGAGATTGTATCGATTTAACATTTTTAACCAATTAGCACAATTAATACTAATTTGCATAATTTGTTTTTACTAATTTTTCAAACTTTGTATTCAGTATACAACCATCTATGTGCTGCCAATTTCCCTGTAAATAGGAGGGTAACTCAAAAAGTTCTAAGACAAATTGAAAAAAAACTTTATTTATGAAAATAACTAAGCTATTTCTCTACATATCCTCCCTCCATTTAAGTCTAAACACTTCTGCAAGAGGTGTTTCCATCAGAGAATTCCTTCTCTGTATTCCTTTTTTAAATTCTTTTGAATTTGAATTTTTTGACTTACCCTTGTATCTTGAAAAATAGCAAAGTTATGAAGAAAAATAATTTGATCTCACTGGTTAATGAGGCCCATTTTGGGCCATGTGATCCTCATAAAGAATATTACGGCCATTTTCTAAAAATTAAGCCTTTTTTTTCAATCTTTGATTTGTAATATCTCAAGAACTGATAAACTTATTTTAATTCTGTAAAAGTCTGTTATTCTGCATTCAGTTATGAATTCACTGAGCGCAGGTTCAAGCAATTTGGACTGAATTTTCCCCTGATATTCCTTCTCTTAAATCTTTGTGTGTGTCTTTGCAGGATGTGTCTGAGAGCTCTGTGAAGAACAATGAGATCCAGCAGGGGGCGCCACCATACTGCAGGTGTTATACTGCCGTGTGTGAGAGAGAGAGAAAGATAGAGAGAGATTAATAAAACACTACATATACAATAAAAAGTGTACATTTGGCTAGTGTGTGTGTGGGTGTGAAAGACACACCCTGAGGCCACGCCTTATTCACACACTACAAATATCAATTCCCTTTATAACCATTTATTTATTATCTGAGTAGAGTTATATCATTATGTTGTGTGTTAAAAAATCTAATGAATGTGATTAAAATGCAATTTTCTGTTGTAGAGGATTAGTGACAGTAGGGGGCGTTGTGCTATAATCACTCTCACTGCCAGTATTTTAAACATTTGTGTGTGTGTGAGATTTATTTTAGGGGAGTTTATTTCACCTGAACAAAAATGTTTTTATTTGCAACAATTAATTTCAGTATGTTTAGTTATAAAATATTAAACACTGAATTAAATCCTCACCTGCTGATTACTCAATATTTTATATCAACATTTCAGTACATTTTTAGATTTTAAATTAAATCTGTATTTATTACATTAAGTGTTTTGTAGTTGTTTAATATGAAGTTAAATTATTGATTAAATTACTTTTATAGATACATATCTGATGTTCTAAAGTATAATCTGATTCTATATGACTCATGTATTTATTTAAATACCAAAAACTAAATTCTGTAATTGTTAAATTAAATGTTTAGAATGTGTAAAGATATTTTAGTGTAATGTTTACATTTTAACTGTGTGTTAAAATACATGAGATTATTTATATTTATTTTACTTTGAAATTCTGTAAAACTGGATGTAAAGCTGATCAGCAGAGTGAGAGCTCAGAAATTCACACACACACTTAGATTTTACTCTAAACACACACACACACACACACACGGTCATAGCTTTTTTTTTTTTTTTAATTTAATGACAATTTGCTGATTTGTGTGTGTGTGTTAGCAGGCCTGCAGTAATGAGTGTGTATGAGGACATGTGCAGTGAAGTGTACCGTCTTCACACACTGGTGAGAAATCAGAGTGAACTGATGAAGAAACTCCGAGACAGACCTGCACTGAAGAGAGGTACACGCGCACACACACACTAATCATATAATCTCATTGTTTCTTTGTATACACTCAATTTTTCAGGAAAGGATGTTTTCTGAAATGAAATAAAAACGTGTGTGTGTGATTTGTAAATTCTCCTGAATCTTTATTTCACTGACAAAAACACAAAGAAATGACTTTTAATGTTTTGTTGACGAGTTTGACTGTATTTTATAAATAAACACATTATGGTGTCTAACACACAAACACCTGGAACACAGCTGCAGGAGCGTTGACAGAATATTAGAAATCCAGCGTTTTGAAACCTTTTACAATAAACAGGTGAACATGTGAGGAATTTCAATTTAGTTTACTTATTTATTTTATTTGTATAGAAATTTTAATAATGTCACAAAGCAGCTTTACAGAAAAATATTAATTTCAGATATAAACTTTAAAAATATGACTTTATAAATTTAACCCTAATGAGGAAATCTGAGTTCAGTGTGTTTTCAGTGCCTACGGTGTGGGGGAATCGCACACGTGTGACTGTTCAGTGACGGTGAGGTGTTTATTACCATCACAGCGACGTCTTTTCCCAGAAGTCCAGCGTTCTTTCAGTAAAACACCTCATTCTGCACACACACTCCTACAGCGTAGCCTCATTGACACAGAGTGTGTGTGTGTGAGAGAGAGACAGAGAGAGAGAGACCTGCCATCAGTCCACATCTGTCTCCTGTTGAAGAGGAGAATCAGACAGCTGTGAGATCGGACTGTTGAGTAGCTGAAGTCTTTTTTTCAAGCAAGAAAACCTCATCCTTGATCCTCCTCGATCGATTTGAAGGTGTAATTAAAGGGCAGGTGAAGTGTACCCAGCTGTAAACACACCCTGCTCTATTCCAGCTGTTCCTGAGTGTGTTCCAGGCGTCACTTTCTCACTGTGTTCAGATTTCCTCAGTACACCGACACACTGCTCAGTGAGAACACGGGGAAGCTCTCCTTTATACTTTTGTCAGTTAAATAAAGGTTTAAGAGAATTAATAAATCACAAATATTTGTTTTTATTGCACTTTATAAAAAAGCTCAACTTTTCCACAAGTGGGCTTTTTGGAGAACAGAATCATTTTGAATTATTTTTGTGAAAAAGAAGAAAACTGTGTGTGTACTTGTGCGGGCATGGTTAATAATAAATACTGTGTGTGTGCATGTGTGTGTGGTTTCTTTTTTTCTGTGAGCCACTGGAACAGGATGTTTCTTTGAGTGTTGGCTGTATGATTATTTCTGTTTTATCTGATTATAAGGGGTATAAGTGTGTGTGTGTAAATCAGGATGGGGAGAAAACACACAAATTCTGAAAGTCTCTTTGTCTGATGTATCCGTGTATAAAGACCTCACCACAGACAGACAGGTGTATTAGATGAGTGTACAGATGTCTCACCTGTGTGTGTGTGTGTGTGTGTGTGTGTGTAGCTGCTTCAGCTGTTCCTGTTCAGTGTTTGGATGATGTGGAGAAAAAACATTCACCGGTTCGAGCTCTGATTCCCCGCCCCCCCAGCGCCCCACCCCTCCATGTGGCCCCACCCCCTGGAACCTCATACACAGAGAACTGGAAGGAGGTGTGGCCTCTAAGCCGCCCTTCTCCTTTAGGAAGCCCCGCCGGCCCCCCCATCCCATTTCAGCACGCTGCTTCTTCATTGGACGACGGCTCCTGGTCTATCCCTGCCCACCCTACACTTAACCACCCCTTATTTTGGGAGGAGCCAAAGTCCAGCAGCCCCGAGTGGTCCAAGCCGAACTGACAGACAGGTGACTCATCCAATCACATCCTGCCTTAAGACCGTCGCCCAGACTGAGATACCTCACACTGCTCTCCCCTGGGCCTGTACATACACTTCCAGTGTGTGTGTGTGTGTATGAGAATCTTCTAATTGTGGTTTCAGTGTGTTAAAGTCTAAACTCTCTCTTTCCCGTGTTTGTTTTTTTTTATTCTCATGACTGTGAAGGAAGGCGTCAGTTCTCTCGGCTCTGTCCCAATACTGTGTTGAATGTGCCCTAGTTGACTTCCCCTTGGCCAAATTAGGGGCTGTTCCATGTTTACGTTCATTAGATGAGGACTAAGTGAACATCAGTGAGTAAATTTACCCAGAAGGCATTGCTGTCATCAGAAATTAGAGTTTTCAAAATAATTACTATAACATTTTGTTGCTCAACACAGTTTCTACTGAATTATTTTAAAAATGTAAGGCTAGAACAAGTTAACCTCAGACCTAAAGGGTCCATTGGTATGTTAGCTAAATATTAATTAGTTAGCTAGCAGGCTAATAGCTTCTTTATAAATGAGGGATAAAAACTAGTGGAGCAAATTTACAGAAGAAAAAAAGATTAGAGTTGGGGGTGACTTACTTTTAAACTCCACACGCAAGCTACAGCTCTAATATATGTGTGTGTGTGTGTTGTGTGTGAGAGAAAGAGATGCGAGTCAATCAGGGTGTGTAAACAAGAATCGGAGCACAGGGTGAGGGGGTGTGAGAGAGAGAGAATGTAAATGCAGAATGTTCTGGAATGTGTGTGTGTGTGTGTAAAAGTGTTCACAGTGACACTCTGAGTGCTGTACAGAACAGTGGAAGTGTTAATGTGCTAAATGAAGGACCTGTGTGTGTGTGTTACATTTAATAAATCAGATGATTAGAAACAGATGTGATTAGTGTGTTTCTGTAGTGTGTGTGTGTCTCATAGTAGTATTATTATTTTATTCGTGTGTGTTTCTCGGCGTCTTGCCAAAATGCAATGTACAGCTGCTGTGGGTTGTTTTGTAACTCAGCTCTCTGTAAATATTAAAGTCTGATAAACATCACAGTTTGTTTATTTACAATTTTTAAAAATACCTTTATTTTACGACAGTGTGATTATTTCATTAGATTGAAAATCAAAAATTTATTAATTTGTCTCATTATTCATCAAAAATCACCTGAATAATTTATTCATTTTAAACCAGTGTTATTGTTTTCTATCAACTTTTCTCTGAAATGCAAAAAGGTCAAAGGTCAGCATGTTTATTCAGACATCAGTCATCTTTAATACCACGATCTCCTGTAGATTTATCCACATTCACCAGAGAATTCATTTACACACACGTTTATTACATTTATTAACTCATTTAATAATTTATCACACACAGCTTAATTGCCTGACGCTGTAAACTGGTGTGTGCGCATGCGTGCATTCACTTTCAAACAAAACTGATGATCTCGCAAAGAACAAGGAGAAAAAAAAAAAAACAATCAGAACAAAATAAGTACATTCTAAAAAAAACTCGTGTGTGTGTGTGTGTGTGTGTGTGTCCCAGTGGAGGAAATTCCATCTGATGTGATTAAAACTCTCTCTATGAATTTATATGAGGTTTAGTCATGAATATAAACAGCTGTGTGCGCGCGCGCTACATGCTGGTGGGTAATCGCTGTGCTCGGTGTTTGGCGGAGATGCCGGTGCGCTCGTACTCCTGCTTCTCTTTGATGTACTGCTGCTTACACTCTTCATAGAACACTGGATCTGTGTAACTGACACACAACATCACATCAGTGTGGGGGTCACACACTCTCTCTCTCTCTCTCACACACACACACACACACACACACACTCTCT
>JAOEHJ010000011.1:40665078-40680264 GCA_025447855.1 Potamarius usumacintae
TAATAAGCATCACTGTATAAATGATAGAGTGCAGATAGCTGTGTAACTACATGTCCTTGGGGTTGTTGAGACATGGAGGGGTGGGAATAAGATCTAGCCCACAGTTCAAGTCAAAGCCGCTTTGAGAGTAAATGCTTTGGCTTTAACAACATTCTGTTCCCAAAAGCTGATGTCGGGAAAAAGTCTTTACACAAAGGTTTTCTTGCTCTGTAGTTTTTTTAAACTGTTCTTCCGTGTCGGGACTTTTCGGGAAAAAGAAGGTATATTCCAATATGTAGGCCACAAATCTGCACTGTCACTCCAGTCATTTCGAGGAATTTTCTACAGATCATAACCACTAATAAACTCTAATTTTCATGTATATCTGTCCTTCGCTTCTTTCTGACTGAGATTATCCAAGTAATCTGGTAGTAGAGCTTTTTTAGCTGTAGTTTTCTTTGGACAATAACAACAGACGCCGGACATTTCTGATTGGCTTCAGCATATGAACAGCCAGTCAGCGGGTCTCGTATGTGCTTACAATTTTTATGTCACGATTTACAACCAATAGGAGGCACCCTTTGTTGGCTGTCCACCAATCACAGGCTCCCATGCCACAATGGCGGTATGTTGATAAATATTTAGAAAATAAAAATATCATTATGAAATATATGAAACCATCAAAAACAATTTAAAAAATCATATATACATACTGGTTCGAGGTAAGGAACATTATTCAGTGATATCGTTTTATTATTAACTTCAATCGTGATATAAAAGTTCCAAGTTTGACACCTGCCCGCTTCAACCGTGCTGCTGGTACACGATGTCCTTGACCCTTGTTGCCCTGAGCCAATTGGTATAATTACGTCATTACGTGGATCCCTCTGAGCCGATCTTTTCCAGTACACTCGAACACATGCATACTTCGATGAATTATAACCAAAAACAAGGAAATTTAAATGATTTCCTCAAAATATTTTTGTACTTTTGTATATTGTCGTGTTGATGAATAAAACTTTTTAATCCATTTCCCGTGAAACGAGATAAGCTACTTTAGACTGGTTCCCTGCTCTCTTAGCGCCTGTGTGCCTGTATTGCTTAGGTTGCCAGCACTAACTGTAGTCGTCCAATCGGACAATTACCATTAAAGTTTTACTCGTCCTTGCACAGACTTTAGTCATCTCAGATGATTGGACATGAGGTTTTTCAAGCATTGCATTTGAATCAGTACATCGATAGGAATCGGTGAGTCTTACCATCCCTAGGTTATCATGAGCACAGACTCCCACAAAGTGGACAAGACTGGAAAAAAAGCCAGGAAATCCCCCCCCCAAAAAAAAAATCTTCAACCATCCATTTTGGGTGAGTCTTTGGCACTGATAGCCTCTGATTCCTGTTCTTGGCTGACAGAATTGTCACCCGATGTGGTCTTCTGCTGTTATAGCTCGTCCTTCTCAATGTTTGATGTTTTGTGCATGCTCAGATGCTTTTCTGTTCACTGTGGTCCTAAAGAGTGATTATTTGAGCTACTATAGACTTTCTGGCAGCTCGACCCAATATGAGCATCTTCCTCTGATCTCTCTTATCGACTCTCTCATCCTACCCACAGAACTGTCACTCATCCAGCCCCCCCCCCCTTCCATTCTGTGTAAACGTGAGATTGATGTGTGTGAAAAATCCTAGGAGATCAGTAGTTTCTGAAATACTCAAACCAGCCTAACTAATACCAACAATCATGCCATGGTTAAAGTCACAGAGATCAGACTTTTTCCTCATTCTATATTCCTGAAAAGTATTATTTGCCATGTGTGCTGATGTCACAAACACTGCTGTAGTTGCCATTTCGGACTAGGAAGTGGAATTTTATGTGGTATGTGGTGAACACAGATGAGTAGAGTGATTATAAACAGTGAAACATTCCATTGCGGTTATACGAAATACAGGCACTCTTGGAATACCATGCAACCAATCAAATTAGTGGACCGGAACTTATTGGAATGATAACTGTTGTATAATATACAATTTTGGATATTAAATGTTTGCTGACCTGGCGACTTGTCCAGGGTGTACCCCGTCTTTCGCCCGTAGTCAGCTGGGCTAGGCTCCAGCTTGCCTGTGACCCTGTAGAAGGATAAAGCGGCTAGAGATGATGAGATGAGATGAGAACGTTTGCTGAGCTCGCCAGTGCATTCCTTCTTTTTAAGAATGCACCAAATTTTTGGTTTGGCTACTCCTAAACTTTCTGCCATCTCTCTGACAGGTCTGGGGGGGTTTTTTTCAGCCTAATGATGGCCTCCTTCACTTGCATCAACACCTCTTTGGACTGCATATTGAGAGTTCCCATGAACAGCTACTAAATTCAAATTCAACACTTGGAATCAACTTCAGACCTTTTATTCAAGATTCAAGAGAGCTTAATTGTCAATATGTCCACATACAAGTTTACAGTGCAGTGAAATACCATTTCCCTCAGGCTCCACATGGCGCATTTAAACAGAAGATGATAAAACAAGGTATATAAATAAATATTTATAGCTATCCAAGTAGACATTTAGCTATCTAACTACAATAAACAACATAAATGACAAGAAAAAAGACAGGTGCAAAGTGATTGTGCATTTGTGTGCAAATGTTCATTTTAGTGCAAAAATACAAGAGAATGCAGTTCAGTTTGCAGAGTTCAAGTTTTACCAGGATATTACAATGAGACAAGTTCAAAGTGAGCAATGGGCAGTGTAGTGCAAATGCATGAGAGGTGGATGAGAAACTGTAGTTTCAATTTGAACTGTCAGTTCTTCGGGGTAACAGTGAGTTGAGGACTCTGACTGCCTGGGGGAAGAAGCTGTTGCATTGTCTAGTGGTGATGGTTTGGATGCTATGGTACCTTCTGCCAGACGGCAGGAGGGAGAACAGTGTGTGCGATGGGTGGGGCTTGTCCTGCACTATGCTGTTTGGCATGGCAAACAATGCGCTTCTTATAGAGTCGGGAGATGGGTGGGAGAGAGACCCCGATGATCCTCTCTGCTGTTCTCACCATCCACTGCAGGGACTTTTGTTGAGTGACACTGCAGTTCCCGACCCAGACAGTGATGTAACAGCAGAGAACACTCTCAGCAGTCCCTCGGTAGAAGGATGGGAGGAGGGAGGCTGGCCTTCTTCAGCTTTAGCAGAAAGTGTAGATACTGTTGAGCTTTCTTGGTGATGGTGGTGGTGTTCAGGGTCCAGGAGAGGTTGTCTACCATGTGCACTCCCAAGAATTTCACACTGCTGACTGTTCCAACAGTAGAGCTGTTGATGTGCAGTGGGAAGTGAGCAGCAGGATTCTTTCTGAAGTCAACAAGCATCTCTTTAGTTTTCTGGACATTTAAGAGTCAGGTTGTTGTCCTGACACCATTCCACCAGGAGTTGGACCTCTACTCTGTATATAGACTCCTCACTGTTACTGATGAGACCCACAACTGTTGTGTCATTTGCAAACTTGATGATGTTATTTGAGCTGCGATGGGCAGCACAGTCATGCGTCAGCAGAGTAAACAGCAGCGGGCATAGCATGCAGCAGGCTGAGCACACAGCTCAGAGGGGCGCCTGTACGCAGTCTGAGGACCCTGGAGGTGCTGTGTCCTGTAGAGACCAACTGGGGTCTGTCAGTCAGGAAGTCTGGGATCTAATTAGAGAGAGATGTGTTCATACCCAGCAGGCCCAACTTCTGTACCAGCTTCTGTGGGATGATTGTGTTGAATGCTGAACTGAAGTCAATAAACAGCATTCTGACATAACTTTCCTTTTTGTCCAGATGTGAGAGGGTCAGGTGGAGGGCAGTTGAAATGGTGTCGTCTGTGGTGCGGTTTCAGAGGCAAGCAAACTGTAAGGGGTCTAATTCCTGTTGCAGTTGTGTTTTCATGTGCCTCAATACCAGCCTCTTGAAGCACTTCATGATGGGTGTGAGTGCCACAGGCTGGTAGTCGTTGAGACAGGACACAGTAGACTCGGTACATTTCTTTGGCACCGGGATGATTTTTGTGGTTTTGAGGCATGCAGGTACCACAGCTGTGCTCAGGGATGTGTTGAAGATATCTGGGAAGATGTCTGCAAGCTGATTAGCACATTCCCTGAGCACCCAGCCAGGTATGTTGTCAGGGCCCACTGCTTTTCATGGATTCACTCTGTGAAGAGTCTTCTTGACGTCAGCAGCAGAAAGACAGAGTACCTGGATGTTGGGAGAGGGAGTCGCCTTCTTTGCTGGTTCCCTTTTCTGAGTCTCAAAATGTGCAAAGGAGTCATTCAGTACATCTGGCAGGGAGGGCTCATGGCTGCAGGCCTGGCATGTTGGCTTGTAGTCTGTGATGGTTTGAATGCCCTGCCACATGCGCTGAGTGCCCTTTCAGCCCATGAAATGACCGTTGATCATCTCTGCATTGTAACAGTTTGGCCCTAGCTGTAGTGTAAGCCTCTCTGTCTTTGGGCATGAAGGCAGAATCCCTGATTTTAACCAGGGTGTGTAGCTCTGCAGAGAACCAGAGTTTATGATCTGCATAAGAGAGAAGAGTTTTGCAGAGAGTGACATCCTCGATGCACTTGCTGATGTAGCCAGTCACTGAGGCAGTATTTTATCTCCTTAATTTATAATGAAATAACAAGGAAACGGGTCAGATCTGGCCATGAAACTGCACGTCAGTCAGTTACTTTTGAGCCTCTGAAAATGGAGGTACTATGTAAAAAAAAAAAAAAAAGGCTATAATTCCAGACCAGATAATACAATATTTTTGTTAAACCCCTTGAATTAAAGCTGAACGTTTACACTTCAGTCACATTTTGATTGGTTCATTCCAAATCCATTGTGGTGGAGTACAGAGGCAAAATTACAAACATTGTGTTGTTGTCCAAATACTTATGAACCCAACTGCATAATACACTGCAACCCTGCTATAACTAACCGTTTTACTACAAACTTTTGCATATAACAAACTAAGTTCGTGTCCCCTGCCTTTAATGATGAGTTGCAGTCTTAAAAAAAAAAAAAATCACTGAGCCATGTGCTTCTCTTCTCACCAGAGACAAACAATAAGTAATCAAGTCCTCAGTCAAGTTAACAACACATGTTAATGCCATAAAACAAAGACTTAACGAGCCTCACTTAGGTGTCAGTCACTAACAATTATCGAGAACAGCAATCACTGACTTAAATAATCCCTTAAAAAAAGACTTTATTTTACCAGCTAAAAACAGTTTTACTCAAGTAAGCACTGTTGTTATGGCTTCTTGTAAACATAAAATACTCTTTTCTGTCAGAAAATGCAGGCGATAGATGGATGGAATTGCTGGAAGAGTTTTATTTTAAAACATGTTGGCAAACAGATCAAAATCAGTGATCAAGAATCAGAGTTGAGAAACAGGCAGTGATCAAACAGGGCACAGACAGGGTATCAAAGGTGGAGACAAAGGGCAAAATCCAAAATACAAAACAGAGTCAGAAACTAGAATATCAACACAGCACTACAAAGCATTTGGTAATGTGAGACACAAGGTACAACGCATATACTTCACAAAGTCTGTGTGTAGTGAGAGTCCTTATAAGTGTGCGCTGTGATTGCACTCTAATCCAGAACAGGTGCAGGGTAATTAGTCCTAATGGTACTGCGATACGTGAGTAGCAGTTCAAAACATGCAACTATGCGCGGACGTGACACCATCGAAGACAAGCTTCATATCCTGGACCATCTAAAGTGTGGAGAGAAAGCAACAAATTTGTCTAAAGAATATGGTATCCCAAAAAATTCAATTTCAACTTTTCAAAAAAAAGAGCTCAGAGACTTCGTCTATAACTGCAATCAACATGATGGACTGAAAAGAAAGAAGATGCAACAAGTAAATGATGACTAGTGTGATTTATTTCCTTTACTTAAAAGTGATTTATTTCTTTTACTTCATAAATATGCAAGTGAATTAAGTGTCAATATAAATTACTACTACTACTACTACTGGGCCGAGTCTCCTCGGGAATGACTGGCGATGGCATGCCAGGATAGCCTGTGACACATAACAGTTCTGATTTTATCTGCTGAAGCGAGACCAATATTATGCATCAGCTGGTTGACATATGTCCGCCCCGAGAAGCCTGACCATGGTGTGGTTCCCACAAAACCAAGTTGTGAGTTGCCTCATCACTGTGGTGGACACTGTGCCCCACCAAATGTAATCGTCTTGATCTTATCTTTAAAGAGAGTGGTGGTAAATCTCCATACAGAGCTTCATTTGGAATTTGGTCCCGCCAGGTGACGTTGTGGACTTTTCAGAGCATGCGTGTGTAGCAACCATCCAGTCTTGATTCCTCCCGGACTGTCAGTGTCCAGGCCTCACATCCGTAGGTGATAATAGATTCCACTGAAGCCACGAAGATGCGCTTTTTTTAACCCGATTGCCATATTTGAATGGCAGATGTATTGATTAAGGTCCAAAAGAGTATGATTGTATTTAGAAAGGTGTCATAATGTTAGGAATCATGGTTTTGTCCAGTCCCTTAATGGTTACAGCACTGGGATGTAGTTTAACAGCTCAGTTATAGAGCTAGATTAATCTGTGATCAATTTACCAGCTTTATTTCTGACACTAACGCTGGATCATAATGTGCTATAAATTCCGTGAATGTTTTATATCTTGATTAAGTAGTTAATATAGAATCCACAACAAAATGCAAAGGAAGATATGTTTTAAGATTAAAAAAAAAAAAGAGACATTTTACTATGGTGAGCTGTAAGTGCAAAACACCATTTAACAAAAAAATGTAACAGTAAACTGGAAAACTCGAACAAAACTGAAAACCCAACAACAAAAAACTGGCGACAGAATGTGGAAAACGGAGAACTTGGAGCATGTTTACCAGTAAGAAGAACCAGAATGACATTTCATTAAATTGAATTTGTTAGGTTAACTAGGTAACGGCCAGTTATTTTTCCTTGTGATAGTCATAGGCTGTGTCCAATCACCAGTGGTCCTGTGAAAAACTGATCCTTTCTGTTTTGTTCGTTTTGATGTGTTTCTGAATTTGCTCTTGTATTTTTGGTTTGTTGATGTGTTTTTCCACTTTCATGCCACCATGGTTGAGAGATTTTAAGCTGGTGGTTTTGCCAAGGTATATAATGGATTTTCTCATTCTGATACTTTGGACATTTAATGCCCTATAAAGTGGTGAATTAAACAATTAGTACCAAACAGTATGATTGATAGATAACTGACTGATTCAAAATCTTGATCATATATGGAACTTTTAAACTATGTTTTAATTAAATATTAAAGAAACTTTGTTGTGTAGTTTATTACAGCAGTAATATTTACACCACTCTTTTATTTAAAAAAAAAAAGCATTTTGGTATCAATTAAGTCAAGTTATTAATGTTGTATCAATATAGATTTTTAAATAGTGTTGGAAGTTCATGATGTCTAAAAGATTGAAATGCCCATGGCTATCATCTTTCTGTTCGTATAACTATCTGCTCACACTTGAAAGGTAAAACCTAATTCAGTGTGAGCCTTCTTACTCTGAGAAGCTGTCTTAAATTAGATGATGATGATAAAGTCCTAAATACAGCTTCAATAGTGTGGGAGGGGAATGGCTGCTGTGTTCATCCTCTCTCACTGTATAGGTCACTTGCCACACACTGAGACTTGCATGAAAGAGGAAGTGGCGGTGTGTGTGTGAGGGGAAATGTCAGCTTTGAAGGCAAGCTTAGATTTTAATACGTTAACACAGGCAAGTGAACACTGCTGGATGTTCAGAACAGCTGGGAACTGGAAATAGCTGACCGCTTGAAAAAGGGATTTGCTGATTGGAAATAATTAAACATTTGTTGTCCTTGTATTAGGGTGGCTGTTTGACAGAATATATCTTGAGAACCTTTATTTAAAGCACAGGTTTAACATTAATAGGCTAAACATTAAAGCTATGAAAAATTACTGTATAAAAGGACCTACAATGCAACTTAATCAAATCTGTATGTTTTGCATGTGCCACTGGGAATGTGGTAGCTCAGTGGTTAGATATGCTCAGCAATTTGCTGTTTTGAAATTCTTTCCAGGTCTGAAGGATGCAAGAGGCTTTTGATTGACAGGCAAATAGAGATACCTGCTTGTCCTCATGGGTTGGATATTGTTAGTCCACATTTTTTGGTCCTGTTTACAAAGACAGGTGTTTCAACTCCAAGCAGATGTTTTATTGATTGTTATTAGAATATAAGAACATGTACTGTAAAATTTATTGATTTGAAAAGACTAACATTCTGAATGAAGTGTGAAGGTTGAGTTTTCAGGATGTGCAAGCAGCTCTTGAGCAAAACCTTTAAACCTCAACACTTGCAGTATATGACTGGTTTGTATTATGCTTTGCTAATGAGTCACTTTAGATAAAGGGACTACCCTTAAATATGCTTGTCACAGCCTTGTCATAAATGAGGTAAGACTTCATCAAATAAGACTGGCAGCTGTTAAAATCTGACGCTAACTGTTAAACAACTCAGTCTGCAAACAGACTGCTTACGTGGTGTGAAATGTTCAAGGCTTGTCAAGAAAATACTTCTACTGCATCACGACAAATATTTTGACAAAGCTTCACGGCGAGTGTTTGTACTCATCTGGCTGGTTCAAAGGTTCAGCAGCAGGTTAGTTAGGTAAGATGGAATTTGGCAGAGTCTCAAATATTTGAGAGGGCTTGTTGAAGTGCTTCCTTTAAAGGATGTTATATCCATTTTAAAAGAGAAAGTCTTACCAACTTGGTAAACTGTCTAGAAGTACAATTTGCAATGACACATTGGGGGTGTGTGTATATATATATATAAAAAAACATGGTAGTTCTTTACCATTAGAAATCCATTTTCATTTAAGAATGGGGATTCTCTTGATAAAAGGTTTAACTACATTATTGAAGTATAGTAAAAATACATAAACCACACCACACAACCAGTTTTGCAATAGCAAATACATTGACACCAGCAGCACAGGCATGTACAAAAATGCATTAAGAGCCTTAAGTCACAATTTGAATAACAAACAAATACAAACATAAATGTACAGTATTTTATGTCTGCTACCATATTCTCTATAATCACCACTCTAAAAGACAGCGGTTCTCAAAGTGGGCCCTGTGAAGCGTAGCCCTGTGGTGTCTTTATATTGTTATGGCGGTGGAAATCACAATTCAAATCTATGTAATTTATTATTGAGTGCTTATTGTTAGACTGGTCATGTGAATTCAATAGGTTTAACCAAACCGCAATAAATATAAAACAAGTTGGGCTATAAATAATGTCAAATTGAACCCTCGTGTGTTCTGTCAGTGGAAATTTCAGGAATAAAAAAGTTATATGGCTCAAAAAAAAAAATAAAATTGGGCAGGGAGTGTGTGTCATAATTAAAGGGATTCCTGACTGCAAAGAGACAACTCCTGACAAGGTAATATGAGTATAAAGAATTGGCAGCAACGTCACTGGAAAAAAAATCTGAATATGTCTTAATAGAAAAGAAAATATACTTAAGACATTACTCTTTAGATTCTTAAAAATATACACAATGTCTACAGCATAGAAACATGGCTTCCAGATGTGCTATTCTCTTACTGCACATAAATTGGCCTTATTTATATTTGAAAGAAAACCTATCCATTAGCAAATGCATATCAAGAAGTGTACACATTTTCTTAATCTTATTAAATAAGCAATAATTCTCACTGACATCAAATAAAAAGCAATACAATTTATCCTGATTATTTACACCTACCAAAGCAGAACCTCAGGCGTCAGCATTTTTGTGGCCAGGAAAAGTTTCCTACACATTACTGACAACTAATTACATATCTGCACTGTTTTCGTTCACAAGTATTTGTGCTTAGCAGCAGCAAGCTTATTACTGAATTTTGATTATATTAAAATAAGAGTAATTATAAACCTTTATTGATACTTTCTAAACATATTAAATCAAAATTACTAAGCCAATAGTATTGTAACCTAATTAATTGATTTAATACTTCCCTTTAAAGAACTTTACATAGTATCACTTAAGGTCTTTCCACCACATAGGTTATTCTATTACCTATGTTGACACAATCTATATATTTATTTTACTTATTACAACTTTTAAATTAAAAGTTAGTTAATTGGTAAGATAATACATATGCCTAGTTTTATTGTACTTCACTGAATTTCTTGGATTGATAGTATAATAATCAAATTAAGTGCAGCAGAAAATTACAATTGCTTCTTACTAAGCCCTTTTAAAAGGTAGCATGGTGGTGCAGTGGTTAGCACTGTCGTCTCACAGCAAGCAGATTTCGGGTTTGACCCTCCTGGCCAACTGGGGTCTTTCTGTATGGAGTCTGAATGTTCTCCTCATGCCTGTGTGGATTTCCTCCAGGTGCTCCGCGCTCCTCCCATAGTTCAAAGACATGTAGATCAACTGGCTACTCTAAATTGCCCATAGGTGTGAATGTAAGTGGCTGTCTGTTAGCCTCGCAATAGACTGGCAGCCTGTCCAGGGTGAGCCCTGCCTCTCACCCAATGTCAGCTGGGATGAGCTAGAGCCAACCCACGACCCCCAATAGATAAACGATATAGAATATTAATAAACCTTATTAAAGCTTTAATGTTTAGAATTTAATTTACTGAATGATAGAAAAAGTAAGTGTACACAACAGGCCATATTCATTATCATAATAAAATTCACAATACAGTCAGACCAGAATTATTGGCAACTTTTAACTATGGGTAAAAAAAGGTCATTAAAAACCCTTGCGATTAAAAAAAAAGAAAACAACAACAAAACTCTCTCACAATTATTGTCACCCCTGCATTTTGTACTTGCACTTGAACTTGTATCGTGCAGCCTCCTTTTGCCACCATAACAGTGCTAAGTCATCTCCTGTAAACCGTGAAGTATACATAGCAAGGAATATGAATATGAAAGCGCTCCTAAATACAGAATCTTTTGAGAATCTCCATGGCCCTAGGGTCCCTCGTCTGGACTCCCCACTTCAGCTCAACTCCCAGGTTTTCAACTGGGTTTAGGTCAGGGGACTAGAATGGCCAGGTTAACGCTTGATTTTTTTGGTCACTGAACCAGTTTTGTGTGGATTTAGATGTATGTTTCAGATCATTGTCCTCCTGGAAGATCCAACCATGACCCAGTTGTAGCGTCCTGGAAGAGGCAGTCAGATTTTCATTTACAATCTTCTGGTACTTAATGGAGTTCATGATGCTGTATCATAAGATTCTAAGGGCCTTAGGATGAAAAAAAAAGCCTCCCAACATCACAGATCTTCCATCATACCAAACAGCAGGGAACATTCTTTTTTATGAAGAACCCACCTTGGAAATTTTTGCCAAAAGGCTTAATTCAGGATTTTTTGTCTCCTCTCACGCTAGAACACAAGTTTCAGTCAATGTTCCAGTAGCATCCAGAAAACTCCAGGCACTTAAATTTGTGGTTAGATGAAAGAAAAGTTTTTCTTCTGGCATGCTTTCCAAACAGTTTGTTGGCATGGAGGTGGCGTCTAATTGTAGATTTGTAGACTTGGTGACTCCAAAATGCAGCTGTCTTTTGCAAATCTCCAACTGTGATCCGTTTTTGCCTCGCTCACCTCCTCACTCTGCTTAGGGGCAAAACATACTTGCAGTCTCTTACAGACAGGTTCATGAAATCTAAAGTTGTTTTAAACTTCTTAATTATTGCTCTAATTTGGGCATTTCAGGCATGTAGCCATTTTAATAGCCATTACCTGATGCCTGAAGGCCAAGATACTTTTATCTAATTTCATTTATGAATTCTGTAATCTTGTCCATGACAAAATGAATTTGGTCCCTTTGTCACCTCATGTTTATACTCCAATGAAACAGGAAGTCATGGATGACTGTTCAAGATTTGCTTGATAATAATTCCTAGGGGTGCTGATAGTGCATCTTCTTTTGTTGGGAAATATATTTTTGATAAATGTTTCCAATTTTCTCAAAATAAATACAATTAAAGTTTAGATTTCTCTCATATTTTCAATGGGAGATTAAGTTAATTAACAACAAAGACCATTTTTCCCCATAACCCTTTATATCCAATTTTACCAAAGGCATCATACATCCTGGACTGTATTTAGGGCTGTTTTCCTACTCTAGTCCTAATGTACCCTGCACAGTTTATTTTTCTTATTGTTCATCTAACAGACCTAATGCATTTACCAATGAACAAATATACTAAAATCAATTATTTAGACCAGGGACTGAATTTGGGAAATACTGTATTAGAACCCAGGAACTTAGACATAAGACTCCTCTGAAAAAAGCATTTTTTCAAAATCTTCTAGCTGTGTGTCACTGCACCTCCTCATCCACTCCCGCTTGCCATGGACAACAGCCAGGGTCACTTCCTGACTCTTCTTTAGATTACTCTGGGTATCTTCACCTCCTTGCCAAAAGAAGTAGTTCCTCACAGTCTTTCTGGCAGCAGGTGAGAGGCCAAACTGGGGTTTACTATATTTATCATCTTGTTCCAGGTCAGACACTTTAGGTCCATGAGTATGAGGGTTAGAATATATGTCTTGTTTTCCTATAGCCTGCTTGTGGATATGCTCCAGACTCTTTGCTGTCTCCCTATCCAGCCCCAGACAAGTCTCACCAGGTTCAGATGCTCGACGCTGAAAGGAAGGACGTACAGGGGACTTCTTCTCGACAGGAATAAGAGAGTAAGATTTCTTTCTGTACAAGGCCAAACGGCGAACACACTGGCCATAGAACACAGACTGTGGCAAACTGCTGGTATTACCTCCTGGTGTGCTTTTCTGAGAGTACTTCTCTACCGGGGTTTGGTCACTCAGTGAACACGCCTGGTTGTGAATCTCTCTTAGTTCCTTCACTGTTAACGTTTTTTCAAAGGCAGGGGAATAAACTGACTTGCAATGTTGTGTTTCGAGCAAGCGTTCTTCAGAGCAGAGAGGGCTGGTAGATCTTTTCCTTGCAAGTGGAATACCTGGCTCCTGAGCTCTCCTCTCCTTGCTATGGCTTGTCTTGGATAAATTCTCAGGATGGAAGACTGAATCACCAGTGCTCTTGTCATCCAGCTCTCCTTTGTCCTTTGACAAGGAAAGTCTGTGGTCTTTCTTCAGCCAGGTATTTGGATGAAGCCCATGACTGCTCCTCAACTGACTCCAGTCTAATTTCTCTTTATGTGGATATTCCTTGGGAGAAGGTATGGTTGGACCAGGAGAAGTTTCAGACGCAGTGCCAGGGAACCTGGGAGAAGCTTTCACTGATGCCTTGAAGCTATTCACTATATGAGGGCAGTGTTTGCTGAAGTCAGCAGAGTACTGAGAGGGAGAACTGTCTGGAGAGCTCACTGAACGTATTGGTGAAGCCACAGGGGGGCAGATATTTGTGCAGCTGGTATCTAGATGCAGAGGTGAAGGTTTCAATTTCTCTTTAACTTGTTGAGGGGCATTCCTCTCATTCTGATCCCTCTGACTAGTATCACACTGCTTTTCCAGCCTCAAGGTGTTTATATCAACCTCAAGGTTTACATCTACATCACTTCTGCCTTGGCTTGTCACACATTCATAACTGCCCTTTCTGTGTTCCCTACAGTCTAGGTATCTGGTTAAGGATGAGGTTGAATTCCAAATAGCAGGCTCAGAAGAACGTCTCAACTGACGAACACCCTTAGGAAAAGAAGATTCTTTACAAGGAGAATGCAGGTGAGGAGTGGATGGACTCACCACTGAGGATGTTTTGACTGGGCAGGCTAGTGATGGGACTAAAAGGTGTGTGTTTATGGTGATGTCTGGGTCAGTATCAGTTTGATCCAGGTCACAGTCACTCAATGTGAGGACAGAGTCATAACTGCGACTGTCTGGCTTGCCTCGTGATCTCTGCATGGGCTGGAAAAGTGATCCAGAGTCGTCATTAAGCTCATTCTCAAGGCTATCATAAGACGAGTCAGTCATCTGATAAGAGGACACATCTGCGTGGAAAAGGGAAGAGTTTAGTCTTAGAGCATCAATTTGCACAAGTATATAGCATAAGAGTGAGGTTTCGTTACCTGATCCATGACTACAGCTCTGAGGAAAACCATCAAATAGTGTGGTCACATCTTCTCCCATTATTGCCAAGCAATTTTCAATCATTACCCGTGCCAAGTCACAGACCTGAAAGAAGGATTGAATTAATTATTTATTCATCTTCCATAACTGCTTTATCCTGGTCAGGGTGCCAGTGGATCTGGAGCCTATCGAGAACGTTGGGCACGAGCCAGGAATACACCATGGATGGGACGAAGGCACTCACAGTCACACACTCGTTTAAACCTGTGGCAATTTAGAGTAGCTAATCCACCTAATAATGTAACCAGTAATTTATTTCCTTTAAAATGCCTTTATGAAAGCTCCACTGAAAATGATTAAAATAACATGCTGGTAATAGGTGGAAATGACATCTTATCGTATAAAACCAGCCTAGTAGTTATAAAACTAGCCTGCTTTTTTTTTTCTGCCTGCATTAACCTTCCTGCACTGCAGCTGTCACCCCAATATCCCGAATCAGAGTGTAGTTATTGCTGGCTTTCAAGCAAACATGGAAAAACATTATTTGACTGGTTAATCCTGTTTCTCATCATAGCAGCTGGTAGCCAATAAACTGTGATTGCTCAACAAAGGAACAAGTTCATTTGACATCTGGTAGGTTAAACAGGAATTGTATTGATGACTTAACTTTTCATGAACATCATTATAGCGCAATTCTGTGGCGTAATTGTGATAATGTTCACAAACAGCATATGTTATGAGTGAAGTAATGCAAAATTAGAGGATTAACTATATTACCTAAAATTTCATTGACATCTCTCCCTGTAGTGTGTGCCATGCAAGTTCCTCCCCTGTGCTAGAATTGCACCATATGTATGCGAGAGCAGGGAGACTTGGAAAAGTTTGTATTTCCATAAATTAATTTCAACCAATCAGGTTTTAGATGACATCAGAAGTTAGATGTTACTCCTGAAAGTAACCTACTTCCTTCAGAGCCAAGAAGCTGAACACTACAGTAAGGTTTGTGCAGGTAAATATTTTAAATCAGCTAAAACTTGTATTTTCTTTTTTTAAAGATTTTTTGGGGGGCTTTTTTTTCCACCTTTATTGGATAGGACAGTGTAGAGACAGGAAATGAGCAGGAGAGAGAGACGGGGAGGGAT
>JAOEHJ010000012.1:393205-406289 GCA_025447855.1 Potamarius usumacintae
GCAACTTTCACTTCCTCCCGCAATGTAATCGCAACAAAAACCTAAAAAACACCGCAACTTTCATCGCAATTTTTTGGAAAACCCCCCGCAACATCAGACATTTTAGCCCGCAACAATCACAAAAAAGGCCCGCGAAATCCTGGGGGCACTGAAATGTGGACGCAGGGTCAGATCATGATTCAGTTAGTTTGTTGTTTATGGCCATAGGAGCAGCGTGAGGTGGTAATGTGGTGGTTAATCTCTCCCCCAGGGAACTGACCCTTTTCTGGAGTAAACTCCTGAAGCGATTGGAACCTTCAGAGCAGAGCTTCCTGGAAAAGTGCCAGAAGATGTCTCTCCTCGCCAAAACAGTGTTCCACCTGCTATTCTTTATTAAAGTGATCCAGTCTGAGGTGAGTTCTTTGTTCAGTCGTCCTGGCCTCTTCTGGCTGCAGGCTAATGCACAAACTCATGATGGCACTGTTCTAGCGCTTGGTTTACCGTGGCGAAATGTGATCAAAACTTAGCGCTGGTTTTGTTTTCTAATCTGCAGTTGGACAAGATTGGCTTGCCAGCCTGCATTGAGATGTGTATCCGTGCCCTGCGCATGGAGTCCTGCGAGGGAGCCAACAAGGCCACCATCTGCAAAACCATCTCATGCCTCCTGCCCTCTGACCTGGAAGTGAAGCGGGCCTGCCAGTTAACGGAGTTCCTCCTGGAGCCGACGGTTGACTCTTATTACGCTGTGGAGACGCTGTACAACGAGCCGGACCAGAAGCTGGAGGAGGAAAACCTTCCGATACCCAACTCTCTACGCTGCGACCTTTTCCTAGTCTTCAAAACTCAGTGGCCTTTTGATCCAGAGTTCTGGGATTGGAAAACGCTCAAGCGTCATTGTTTAGGTCTTATGGGCGAGGAGGCGTCTATCGTGTCCTCCATCGACGAGCTAAACGATGATCGCTTTGTCGAAGCGGAGCGAGAGGACTTGGAGTTGGCATCGGAGGAGTACAAGGACGTTTTCGAATGCTTTTTGGACACGACAAATGAACTGAAGGAGATCGCAGACCAGCGACAAAAAAACAGAGAAGTCAAAAAGTTGAGAGAGAAAGGATTCGTGTCGGCGAGGTTCAGAAACTGGCAAGCGTACATGCAATACTGCGTGTTGTGCGATAAAGAGTTTCTTGGTCATAGAATAGTGCGACACGCGCAGACGCACTTCAGAGATGGGTATTATAGCTGTCCAATTTGCACAGAGACTTTTGAAACGAGAGAAACTCTAGACCCACATGTCGGGTCACACGTCAAACTGTCTTGCAAAGAGCGCTTAGCTGCGATGAAAACCACTAAGAAACTGACTGATGCAAAAATCTCTGTTCCTGATATTGCAGCTCTGAAAAACAAGGGTGGAGAAAATCAGGCCCGAAAAGCAAAGGCTAAAACCTGCAATGGAGATTCTGGCCAGCTGTACAACGGCGATGCGGCGGGCTCTCAGAGCGAGGGTCCCGGAGTCAGGGTCAACGGGAGAGAGCGAAATGTTTGTCCTGTCATCAACTGCAGAAAAGGGTTCAAGTTCTTTCGCAATCTCCTCACCCATGTGAAAGATCACGGGGAGGTTGAGGAGGCAAAGCGCTTCCTTGAATTGCATACCACGAAGATAGTTTGTCAGTATTGTCGCCGTCACTTTGTTAGTGTCAATCACCTGAACGACCACCTTCAGGTTCATTGTGGTGCTAAGCCTTATACTTGTATTCAGTTGAACTGCAAAGCTAGCTTCGACACCAACGCCGAGCTCCTTGTGCACAGCAAAGGACATCCAGTCTTCAAGGCCAAGTGCATGTTTCCTGGCTGTGGGAAGATTTTCAGTGAAGCTTATAAACTCTACGACCACGAGGCGCAGCACTACAAAACCTTTACCTGCAAAGTGCCTGGCTGTGGTAAAGTGTTTCACACCCAGTCCCAGTTGGAGTTGCACGAGGAGAGCCATAATGCGAAGAAAGAGGAGGCGCAGACTGCTGAGAGCGACAGCGCTTGTCCTGTAGAGCCTCCTCAGCCACGCCTTTCCAGTGAACCAGCCCAGCGGGATGTTCAGCAGGATCCCCTTCCAGGGCCGCCAGTGAACTCCAGCTGCATGATGAGCCCTGCAGATCACCCGACAAGTCTGGTGAAAGTGAAGCACTCCATTGAGAACATGCTCAATCCTGCTGCTCAAGATCCCACGCAGGCGTTCGGCCTTGTAATGTGCAAAACTGAGCCAGCAGATCCAACCCTTCTGCAGCAGCCACAGATCCCACACATGGAGACCCACCAGACCCAACCTCCAGTCACGCCTCCCATGCCTCACTTGAATGAATCCAGGTCTGAAGAGTCCTTGTTAGATGTGCTAATGAATGATCCATCGTGCCCACTTCCACCAGCATCTTCATATCAGAGCCTCCTCGAGGACTTCCAGCAAGCTCCGTCAGGAGACGTTTTGCAAGCTCAAATGGAGTCTGCTGTTTCACAGAGTCACACCCAGCCCCTGTACAGTAACGAAAACACTGAATATGGGCCGTATGATCCCAGTTCTGTCGCCCCGATTCACACACCGTACCCAGTTCAGTATGGGAACAGCATGGTACCCTTACAGCAGACTGCTCATAACGGTCCACCAGCGATGCCTGTGTCTCAGAGGCTTCCTCCACAAGTCACCCCTTTTCCCACCAACAGGCCGGTACAGCCACTGCAGGCCAACACACTCTGTTCTGCAGCTGAGGAAAAGGACCGGTACAAATGTGCGTACGAGACGTGTTCTCGAGACTATAGCTCTTACAGAAGTCTGACCAAGCACATGAAAGCGGCTCACTGTGAGTTTTATGCACAATGGAAACTGGCAAGGAGGAACAAAGTACCACCGATCACAAACAGAGCTGCGTCCATGAGCGGGAAACGTGTTTCTTCGGAACCCTTACAGAACCAGCTGGGTCAGAGGACTCCTGCTCCTCTGACACCGATGCAGAAACTGCCTGCCCAACAGCACTACCCAGCAAGCTGCCTAAACTCCACTTACCCCTCGGGTTCTTCCCATTTAACCGGTCCTACTGGTCAGACTTTCCCAAACCAAATGGACAGCATATTGGATCCCATTGTGCTCTCACAGTTAGGAAATGCTGCAAATCCGCCTCCTGTAGCTCCTCATGCTTCCTGTTATTCCGTCCCGATGAACAGTTCGCTTCAGCAGCAGAATTACCATTCGCAAGCAATGACCTCTTCAAGTGGTCACTTCTCCTCACAGATGGACACTGCGTCTCAAACCCAAGTGCCAAATACCTATAATGGAGACATGACCTATCCTCCTTTGCAGCATCAAAACAGTCCCTCGTGTCGCTTCATACAGACCCACCCGGACGTTACCCAGACAATGAACAATCCAGCCAAAATGGGCCATCCCAGTAACTCTTCCCCACCTTCCTACGTTCAGCAACCAAAGACCAACTCCATACCTGTAGTCAAACGTACGGAGTGTGTCGTTAAACTGGAGAGAAACCTCGATTTGGTTCCATCTCCTCCAAACACGTCACAGCAAAGCAACCCTCCTGTAGCCATGAACTCTCAAACTTCTCAAGATGACACCAGCAATTCTGCACACGATGGCGACGTCAAAAAGAGAAAGCGAAGCAGCAGAACAAAGTGGCCTGCTATCATCAAAGATGGCAAGTTCATTTGCTGTAGGTGCTTTAGAGGGTTTCACAGTCCTAAATCTCTTGGAGGACATTTATCTAAACGTGCTGTCTGCAAACCCTACGATGAAGCCGTTCTGTCTGCAGATCTTCCAAGTTCATTTCTTGAACTTCTGAACTCCCCTCACCCATCAGACACTCCGCAGTCCTCACCTTCTGCACAGGTCGGTTCCACTCAGGCTTGGCAGTCTCTCACTAAAGGGCCCCTCGACCCAAAATTGTTTCCCAATGTCACTTTTCTGAACACTAAAGGTTCTGTGTACAACAGCGACGGTAACCCAAGCAGTGAAACCATACAACAGGATTCACCGAGTCTGGGTGAGTCAGTCGGTGCACGTCAACAGGCTTTTGCCGAATCCTCGGTCTCCTACCCTCAAGACAACCAAAACAGTGTGATTCAGCATACCGGAAATATCAAAGACAAGCGCAGTCAGCATCAAATGAGTTATCCCCAGTCTTGTAACTCCTTACCAAGTGAAACCGCCTCCTCAGATCAACTTTTGTCTCGCTTGTTAAGTGAAAACCAAACTTCTGACTCCAGCTTCAGCAGTCCCACTAATCACATTGACAGAATCCTTCAAGCCGAAACACTAAACAAGATTAAGGAGATTAAAGAAAAGTCTACCATAACAAATGCGAGTGAATTATCCAATGACGGGCTTCTCGCTGCCATGGCTAGTCTTGCTCAAAACCTGGTGTCGGAAAAGAGCGTCAAGGAAAGGCTTCGTGAACAGATATTGGCTGGAGACTTCCAGAAAAGAAGTAGTTCATGTCAAGGTGTTGACAACTCGAATTTACAAAGTCCGATGATTGACGTTCCTCACCACACGACGCATGTAATTCAAAAGGCTCTTCAAGGTAACGAGCATGTCGTCGGAGGTGGTACTGAACTTGAATGTTTCGCCCTGGGTGGAAGCGTTGCACCTGACGAGACCTCGACACAGAGTCCCAGTGGAACAAATGGTGCATTTAATAAGCCACCCGTACAAGACGACGATGAAATCATGGAAATACTAAAAGCTCTGGAAAGATTGGATCTGGATAGGGAAATAAGAAACCAGGACCAGACACCGACTCTGCCTCAGGAGACAGGAGGAGTAACGAAGGCCACAGAAGCTACATGCACTACTACTTCTTCTGTGGTCCGAGGCTATTCCTGCGACAGTGACGGTTGTGGTTACAGAGCGATGACGAAAGATGCCCTCTTCAAACATCTCATGAAACAGCATAACTACACCGAGGACATGCTCAATCAGTGTCGCAAGGAACAGTTTAATTTTGCGCCATTTAATTGTCAACTCTGTCCCAAGACCTTCACACGAAACTCCAACCTCAGAACACATTATCAGTCCGTGCACAATTATTCACACGAGCAGGTGGTCAAGATGGGGATTACGCGGCAGTACAGTCGAAAATCCTTGGAGCCTGATCAGAGTCTTGGTACCACTTCGAGCAGCTCAGATTTGCTCAGTCTACCAGCACCGAAGGCGCCCTTTCCTGGACAGCAGCAGCATGCTGAGACTGGTACCGGCGTCCCAGCTTTGAGACCTGGTGTTGCTAGCATTAAACCAGAATTCAGTGGTCAACCTTTTAAACCGCAGCTTCCTGTTGACTCTGGTATCCCCGCGAGTGTACGGAGAGCAGAGGCAACTCCGCGTCAGCTCCAGTGTCAGGCGACTGTGCATCCATCAGTGATCAAAGCTGTTCCTTCCTTGCTAACCTCCTCCAGTGTGGCGCAGCAGTTAAATCGGCCAAATGGGTTCATGCAGGGTTCGCTTGCACCCTCTCAGCCTACCCACGGAATGCCCCCTGGGGATCTGTTGCCTTCGAGTGTGCACTCTGTGGCCCAGACCCCTTCAGTCCCAGCACAGGTTGGTTGCCTGTCCCCAGATAAGAAGCCCAAACTGGGAAGACCCAAAATGCAAAAACAAAAGGAAGTGACAAAGAAGACTAAGGAGAAAAAGACGGACATGGATGATGTTTTTAGCCCCTATCGGCCCTACCGCTGCGTCCATCAGGGCTGTGTGGCTGCCTTTACAATTCAGCACAATTTGATTCTTCACTACAAAGCTGTACATCAGTCTGAACTCCCCACGTTTGCAGTTAACGAAGAGGAGGAACAAATGGAGGAGGAGGAGGAGAAGAAGAATGAAAACGAGGAGGAGAATGACATGCCTGATGGCGAGGTCAGTGAGGTAACGGAGTTTCGTTGTCAAGTCAAAGACTGCTCTCGAATATTCCAGGCTGTGACAGACCTGTTGCAGCACTACCTTCAGCTCCACAAACTGAGCCTCGACAAAGCAGGTGTGATGATGTCTAGCATGAACCTGGGCAGGTTTCAGTGTGACCAGCCAGATTGTGTGGTTACCTTCACTGGATTCTGGAAGTACGTTAACCACATCGACACCGAACACAAGAAGGTCAAACTCTCTAGAGCTGAGCCTGTTGACGGAATGTTCCAGTGTGAGGTCGAGGGTTGTAGCTGTGTTTATACCACAAGGTCAAACTTATTGCGGCACATCATGAAGAAACACCACGACCTTTACAAACTCCGCCTGCTGAACTCGAGAGGTGTCAGACTTGGCCGTCCGCCAAAGAACAGTTTGGTCTCCGTCGAGAAGGAGAATAGAGAAATTAATAAAAAGCCTGTTCAGAAGGGGGGTGAGAAAAAGAGAAGGAAACAAAAGAACCTCTGGACAAAATACGGGAACCCCATTTTGAAAACGAAGGAGGAGGCCTCTGCCATGTGCACCAAGAGGACTCAGTTCCAGTACCCTTGCATGATTAAAGGCTGTGAGACGGTCAATGACTCTGAGCGAAATCTCATGAAGCATTATGCCCAGCATGGGCTGCCTAAACAATACCTGGAGGAGCAGAGGAGCAACTACATCTTCTGCAAGAAAATGTCCCGCTCCAAGTACAAACGAATCACGTCGAGGAGTGATGATACGGACAAGTCCGATGAAAGCTCCATCGAGGCATCTGGGAACGAGGAGGTTGAGGGGGCTGTGGACACCGGGCCCAGCGAATCGGAGTTCTCAAAGCTGACGTCTGAGAAGGAGAGCACTGAGGACACTGAAGTTTCAGACACTAAATTGTCCAGTGACCTGAGCTCTGATATCTCTGTGGTGGTGAAGCGAAAGAGAGGTCGTCCACGTAAGGGGGAACGTGTCAAACACTTGCAGTTGGCACGCAAGAGAATGACGAGGTTAAGAGCGGCACAGGCTCCCTCGGCGGTCACCTGTGCAGCCGTCAATTCCGACTCCGCTTCGTCCGGCGCCACGCTGCTACAGGAGCAAAACGCGACCCTGAGCTCTTTCAAGCCGTTGGGCTTCGAGGTTTCCTTCCTCAAGTTCCTGGAGGAATCGAGGCAGTCCACGGGAAAGAGGAAGACTTCTTTACCGGACGTACACCCACACAAGAAATACCCCACCGTGCACCTGAAGACTGCCTCAGTGGTGTGCAGCAGGATCAATCCTGAACATCACTGCCGAGATGTACTGAAACTGGTGGAGTTCAAGAACCCGCAAAAGCTAACTTCCCTTAGCAAGGTGACGTTCGAGGTGCACAGAGGGTTCTCGAATGTTTTTGACCTCTTGCTCAAGCAGCTGCATGATATGCGACCTGCAGTGGTCATTCAAAAAGAGGGCGTGTCCAGTGTTACAGGGTAGTTGCTGTTTTGGGATGTTAAATGATTTCAGTGGGTTATTGACTGACTGATGTTTTCGAAGCCCTCGACACTGAACGCTCCTGTTAACATCTGCTAATTCCTCGACAGGACTGTGTATTAAACCTGTTCTTTAAGTTGTTAATTAAACAGTTGATGATGATGATGATGATGATGATATACCTCTTACGCATGCCCTTAAAGTTATCCGGCACATGTGGTCGATGTTGGAAACGAACCCTTAGAGGAAGATTTTAATTGTTGCGGCTCCCTGTAGGAATTTTAAAACGACCTAGCTTCTGTTGCGGTTGGACTGATGATCCTGTAGTGCGGTGGTGAACTGTAGATGGTAACCATTTTAGTCTTGTTCAATATTGCATTGTAAATTTTGAACGTCTATAGCGTTGTCTGTGTGTGCACATACTGACTCTCCGGATAATTTACTGCCACCAGCAGTCTGTACCTTCAACAACAGAGACCAATTTATTACAGCTTGCATTTTCTACCTCTGTGTGCTTGTGTGTGGGTTTTTTTTTCCCCCCTCTCGGACGAGTCATGGTTTCTCTTACGACTTAACACAAAAATCACCAAGCGTTTAGTCTTTATTTTTATAGAAGCGTATTTCATACAGTGATTAGAAGGCTTTTGTGCAGGGTTTTGGTTTATTGTCGTATTACAGGAGCATTTCACTGGTGCACAGTGATTACATAGACTGTTTATTATAAAATCATACAAAAAATAAAATGGGCTATTTAAAAAAAACAAAAAAAAAATCCTTAAGTACCATTTGTTGAGAATTCAGTGGACCCTTGTGTGTACCCTACGCGTACAGTAGCAGTCAAAGGTTTGGACCCTCGTTACTATGGATAAGTAGGTGTGTCCAAACTTCTGGCTTGTACTGTATGTATGCGTATGTACACACACACACTGCATGGCCAAAAAAAACCCCAAAAAGCCTGCTGTTTGGATTTAATTAAATAACTAAGAGCCTTTGAGTGGTTAATTACTGCAGTGATTAATGAGTTTCAGCTGCAGCACTTCTTTAACAAACACGGCAGAAGATGTATTCCATGGTTTCAGAAAAGACATCACTGTTTTTCAGACGGGGCAGTTTACTGAAATGACCAGCACAGGATCAAGATGAACCAGCGACTTGATAGAAGGAATGTGGTTTGGAAAAAACTCCTGACTGAGCGTGATCAGAGATCACTGAAATGCTTAATGAAGTCAAATTGTTAAATAAATAAATAAAAATGGACTCTCGGCTATGTTTAATAGTGAAGTTAAGATCATTTCCACTCACAGTGGGATGAGAACTCCTAGGATTGGGACTAAACCACTGTGTCTGTAAGAAACCCACTCGTTAGTGAGACTAATGGGGAGAAAAGGCTTCGGTTTGCTCAGGAGCATAAAGATTGGACGCTGGCGCGATGGAGAAAGGTCATGTGGTGTGACGAGTCCAGACTGACCCTGTTTCTGAGTGATGGGCGTATCAGGGTAGGAAGGGAAGTTCATGAAGCTCCGCCCTGTCATGCATAGTGGCCGCTGTCCAAGCCTCTGGAGGCAGTGTGATGATCCGGGGTTGGTTCAGTTGGTCAGGTCGAGACCCAGCAACGTTACGGGGCAATAAAATGAAATCGGCTGATGACCTGAATGAGCAGGTTCACGTCAGTGGGGTTTAATTCCCTGATGGAATAAAATTAGGGCTCAGAGTGTGAGAGAGTGGTTCAGGGAGCACCAGGAATCATTTACACATGAGTTAACCCCCATAGAGTCGTGACCTTAACCCCTACTGAGAGTCTGTGGGATGCTGGAGAAGATTTTACAGAGGTTCCACTCTCCTGTAGTCGAGAAATATTAATGCAGCTCTGGATAGAAATAAAAGTTGTGACGGTGTAGAAGGGTGTTGAACCAATAACATGCTGTAAACAAAGCTGAAGGCGGAGCAACAAAGTATTAGTAGGCAAAACTTTTTTTTTTTGGACTGGCCAGTGTGCGTCTGTGTGAAACATACTTACAGGTGTATTTATTAATTTAAAAAAAAAGTGTAAATAATTTATAAGAAAAATATAAAACCGACTGATCCTTGAGATTTGTGGAAAGTTTTAGATCCTTTTCCACCACCACCAACTTAAAAAAAAAAAAATTGAACAGGAAGGAACAGGTGTGAACTTCCTTACTGAGAAGATAAGAAGCTGAAAGACATCACACTCATTATCAGTGTAAATAAATTACTGTATAAACAAATCCAAACATAAATATCACCAAGAGGAAAACTACAAACGATAACTCCAGGTCCTCCATAATGAGAGTCCAGGAGCTTCTGTCAAAGATCTTAGAATCATTGTGTAGCGTATAATTATATTTAATATTCATCAATTTAAGTGCTTCAATCATAGCTCAGGATGTCTTTTAACCTAAACTCTGCATCTCCACTAAAATAAAGGACTATAAGATTTACAGTCAAATGAAGGGTGAAGAAACGTTTCCTCAGCTTGGTGGAAAAGAAAATCCAAAATATCTCAAAGTTAATTTTGCCAATCCAGGACTTGTTAGTTTATTTATTACACGTCTTTATCGTATGTGGTCTTTAAAAACGCCCGTGCAATTGCTGCGGTTTTCAAAAACAGTTCTGGTTCTCAGACCAACAATGACAGAAGAGAACAGGAAGTCCACGTGGCGCGTGTTAATCATGTGGTAGTTTCCTTCATAGCCTGCGACGCCTGAACCTGAACCCCGTCCTCTCTGCTGGTGGATGTTGCAGCTTTCGGTGCAGCCGAGCCGAGAGCGAGTGCAGACGTGGAGCAGGCTTGACATCTACAGGTCCTCTTCTGTTCCACGGGGACGTACCTCTTACTGAAAGACTTCCAGAACTGCTTGGACAGGATGTAGAGCATCTCGGTTACGTTGAGGACCACACACAGGGCAGACGTACAGCCCATGATGTAGAGGAAGATGGTCTTCTCTGTGGCTTTGCCGATGAAGCAGTCCACCACGTTGGGACAGGGACTCTCCTCACACTGGTACATCCGAGGAACCTTAAATCCATGATAGAGGAAGTTAAAGATGAACAGCGTGCCCACCTCGAAGGTGGTCTTCAGGAGCAGGCTGAAGAGATACGTGCACAGCAGACCACCATCGATCCTGCCTCTGTCCTCGTAAAGTTTGCATCCGTGTTTTTTCTCGCGGTGCTCACGATAGGCCACGTGCAGGGCCACCAGCAGGGACGGCGTGGACACCATGATGAGCTGCAGAGCCCACAGACGCTCCTGAGACACGGGGAAGAACTTATCGAAGCAGACGTTCACGCACCCTGGCTGCTGGGTGTTACACACGAAACCCTGCGACTCGTCTTTCCAGACGTTCTCAGCAGCAGCCACGAACACCAGGATGCGGAAGATGAAGAGCACCGAGAGCCAGATCCGACCAATCACAGTGGAGTATTTGTTCACGCCGCTCAGAACGCTCTCCAGGAATGCCCAGTTCATGGCTGCAGGAGGAACCATCAGGCATTAAAAATTAATATTCAGTACTAATGATTCATGTTTACATTCAGTTTAAATATTAGATTAATTAAGGATCAGATGATTATTATTATACCATGACTGATGGCAGGAGATTAATGAAGGTTAGCATTAGCACATCACACTACTGCTCAAATATAACATTTGATGTTATTTTAGTCCTAATTAATTAAACCATTTTTATTCCTGAAATAAAGGGAAGAACGATGTCATTATTTAAGAGCACAAATAAGTGTAAGATAACCCGTTTGAACGCCGTCCTCGCCTGAGAGCAGTGATCAGTGTGGTTTTAAACACGACATCCTCTTTAATTGCACGTTGTAAACAACCAGAGAAACTCAAAGCTTTCATCAAGTACAGGACCAGTCAAAAGTTTGTACACCCTACTCTACTCATTGACAGGTGTTTCTGTATTGTGAAGATTCTTTACACTGCAGAACAAAACTGGAGACATCAAACACTCTGAAATAACATCTGGAAATTATGTGGGAAACAAAAAGTGTTAACTAAAAGTTTGTTTTATATTCTTCAGCGAATCCAGCGTTGTTTCCCTCGAAGACGCTTTACACACTCTTGTCATTCTCTTAACCAGCTTCATGAGGGAGTCACCTGGAACACTTTCCAATTAACAGCTGTGTCTCATCAAAAGGTCATTAGTGGATGAGTTTCTCACCTTCTTAATGTGCTTGAAGTCATCATAATAAACATACAGTAAACAGCCCAATTCCACACCACAGCTGTAGAAATCCATACAGTATTATACCAAGAACTGAACGACTCAGTAAAGAGAAACGACATCCATCATAAAAATAAACATTGAATTGGAAGGGGTGTACAAACTTTTGACTGGCACTGTAGTTGTAACGTGAACAGAAAGAACAAACACGACGTTAAAATGAGATTAAATTACTGTTTTAATGTCATCAATTCAGCTAATAATAATAACAGTGAAGAACATTTGAATGAATTTAAATATAAAAAGGAAGAAACTGGAATGATGTCGTTTCCTCCACAGAGTGAACACAATCAACACAACTTCCTTTTTATTATTTTACTCTTTATTTGATTTTTTATTCTCAGTGAAAGTAAATAAATGTTTTCCACTTTAATTTTGAGAATAAAGAATCACTCCTGCAGTTTAATATCTTATTTTCCTGTGTGTGTGTGTTTTATTAATATCTTTATCCCGTGGTGTCGAACTGATGTCAGAATGAAACTGAGATCTTTCTGTATTATTTTATTTTTATTCATTCTCCAGTTTCAGTGTGAATGTTCTGATTCGTGATTAAATTGTAAATCTTCTTTACGTTAAACAGAAGTGTTATTTGTGTCGATGATGATGATGATTTTGTTTTGTTGAAGGGAATGAAGTATAAAAGTTTATTTAAAAAAAAAACCCACACACATCAAACTCCACAGAGAGAAAATGAAAAATAAAGTGATGATGAAACTGACCTGAGGATGGGTGTGGGGTCGTGTTCCGGAGTCGGGGTTGTGTCCAGCAGCTCCTCCGTCGTGTCTTTTCCTCATTTGGAAGGCAAAGTTACCTGATGGTTCGGTGCCACCTGCTGTGGGCGTGGCTTACCTGTGTGCTTCCAGTGAACACACACACTGCAGGGAGAGCGCTGTGTTCTCCAGGCTTCAGTTTCCATGATGCAGGGTTTAAATCCAGCACAGTGAAGGTTCAGGGTTCGAATGAGGTGTGATGTTTAAATGAAAGCAGGAGGAACGAGTTGGTGATTAATAAACACCTGGTGTTTGACAAACAGCTGCAGTGACTCAGACAGACAGATAACACCAGTGTTTACTGAGTGTGTCGTGTGTAAACACAGCGTTTAGAAGCTCATAAAGGCAGTTCAGGATGTGCTGCGTCTCACAGACAGGATGGACATTTATATTTAATTACGAGCTTATGGTTTATTAATACAGAAACACGAGACATCTGGAACACACCGCAGGGTTTTACCTGGTGATCAGGACGACTGACCGTGTGTGTGTGTGTAGAAATGTTAAAACTGTAGTTCTGAGTTAAACTATTAAACTGTAAATGTTCTGTAACTGTACACCAGTGAAAAGTCCACAGTGTCTCCTTACCCTCAGACAGGTGTGTGTGTGTGTGTTTATATACAGGGTGGGCCATTTATATGGATACACCTTAATAAAATGGGAATGGTTGGTGATATTAACTTCCTGTTTGT
>JAOEHJ010000012.1:495142-508008 GCA_025447855.1 Potamarius usumacintae
TTATAGGGAACGAGTGTCTCTGTGTTGGGGTTTATAGGGAACGAGTGTCTCTGTGTTGGGGTTTATAGGGAACGAGTGTCTCTGTGTTGGGGTTTATAGGGAACGAGTGTCTCTGTGTTGGGGTTTATAGGGAACGAGTATCTCAGTGTTGGGGTTTATATGGAATGAGCGTCTTTGTGTTGGGGTTTATAGGGGATGTGTATCTCTGTGTTGGGACCGACGTTGGAAGATTTGGCCACCAACGTGAATAAGAACATCAGTAATATCTCGTACATCTTTGCTGGCCGTGCCACCGGGTACATCGCAGGGTCGCTGCTGGGAGGAATCCTGTTTGACCTCATCAACCCTCAACTCCTGCTGGGTAAGAGTCCGATCCCTCACCGTTTGGCAGCGGTCATTTATATTACGTTCATGACTTAACCTGTTTTGTTATCTGTGTAGGTTCACGTGTGTGTGTGTGTGTGTGTGTGTGTGTGTGTGTGTGTGTGCAGGTTTTGCCATGTTGATGACTGCGTTTGGAATGTTCTCCACTCCGTTCTGTAAGAGAGCGCTTGTTTTAGCTGTTCTGGTTTCTGGTGTCGGTGTATCGATGGGGATCCTGGACACAGGTGAGAATAAGTGTGTTCACGTCCCAGTGCAGTTCTTTCTGCCTGTTCACACTGAAACAGTTCCCACGGCGACACTCGTGTCTTTCATCTTACAGTGTCCTCCATAATTATTGGCACCCTTGTAAAGATTAGGAAAAAATCTGCCTTTTGGTGAATTTGCTTCATCTCACACAGAAAAAATGAGAGAACTCCAACCTTTAGCTGAAATAAATGTATTCAGAGGAAAACAAATCCCTCAGCAAGAAATATATTTTCAACAAAAACACGTGCCATTATTATTGGCACCCCTGTAAATGATCATGAACACAATGTACCTGAAGCATG
This sequence comes from Potamarius usumacintae, assembly GCA_025447855.1. NCBI lineage: Eukaryota > Metazoa > Chordata > Actinopteri > Siluriformes > Ariidae > Potamarius > Potamarius usumacintae. The sequence goes on from JAOEHJ010000012.1 coordinate 496,075, forward strand.
TTTCCATTTAAATTGTCCTTGTGTGAGTTGAATGGAGTGTGTAGGAACTTTCACACAGTAATCCACGACTTCCTGATTAATCTGGGAACAAATATGAGGCGACGCAGAGGCCAAATTCCTTCAACATGGGAAAGATAAGAGACAAACGAACCCGGTGAAGGTGTGTTGACCTTCATAAGTCAGGGAATGGGTATAAAAAAAATCAAACCTACTCCAAGTTTTCAAAACCGCCGTCAGACGCCATCTCCATGCCAGCAGGTTCTTTGGAAGGTCTGCCAGATAGTGGAACACATGTTTTTGTTGAAAATTTATTTCTTGATGAGGGATTTATTTTCGTCTGAATAAATTTTTCAATTAAAGGTTGGAGTTTTCTTTTTTTTTCTTTAAGTGTGAGGTGAAGCGACTCTCACTAATTTTTTTTTAAGGGGGGGGGGTGTTATGCCCATTGTCATGTTAACCAGGGCATGCTCCGAGGTGTGACCTGATAAGGAAATAGGTCATGAGTGGAAGTGCAGAGTTCTCCAGCACTCTATTGATGTGTTTAGTTTGTAAAGTTCTCCTCTGCCACGCTTTACTGGAGTGTAAGAGTCATGAACTCGCACAATGAGTCATCGTTTTTGTTTTTCTGTCTCCCTGTGAAGGTAAACGTCGAGGCAGAGAGTCGCTAAAATGACTAAAATCCCATCCTAAATAAATTAGATTGGATTAGGTTAGATAAAACTTGATTTCTCTTTGGGAGGGTTCCCTCAGGGAAATTGTCCACAATAACAGTATTACTTCCGATGAAACATTGCAGTTTTATCGTATCACTGATTATCGGTACGGCCGGTGTGTAAGTTACGTCTGATGACGGCGTTCTGTGTGGTTTCAGGTGGGAACGTGTTAATTCTGAACACGTGGGGTGATCGGGCCGGGCCCCACATGCAGGCTCTCCACTTCTCCTTCGCCCTCGGAGCCTTTGTGTCTCCCATCATTGCCAAGCTACTGTTCGGACACAAATCCAGCGTCTTGGATCGGAGCGCGTCACAGACCGCAGCATCTAACGTCACTTCCACACCTCCGCCCTTGTTCCATGGGAAAAGCTCCTCCCTGACGTCCATGTGGGCGTATGTGGTCATTGGTGCCTTCATCCTGTTTGTTTCACTCCTCTTCTTCATCCTGTACTCGCGAAGTTCCACCTCCTCGAGCAGGGCGTCATCAGCTCCGGGGAAACCTCCGTTCTTTGCCAAACATCACACGGCACTCATTCTGCTTCTGGCGCTCTTCTTCTTCTTTTACGTGGGTGCTGAGGTGGCGTACGGTTCTTTCATTTTCACCCACGCTAAAGAATACGCTGGCTTAGAGGAGCCACAGGCTGCTGAGCTCAACTCGCTCTTCTGGGGCTCCTTCGCCACCTGCAGGGGGGCGGCCATCATCTTCGCGGCCTGTGTCTACCCGGGCACCCTGATCCTCCTTAGCCTCGTGGGTTCTGTCGTTGCCTCGCTGTCTTTGGTGCTGTTTAACCAGCACCACGTGATGCTGTGGATTTTCACAGCTGTTTATGGTGCATCCATGGCTGCCACGTTTCCCAGTGGGATCTCGTGGGTGGAGCAGTACACCACTGTGAGCAGCAAATCTGCGGCAACATTCGTCATGGGCGCAGCGCTCGGGGAAATGGTACTTCCTGCGTTGCTGGGCTTCCTGTTGGGTCGCATCCCGCATCAGCCGCTGCTCATGTACCTGGCTCTCTGCACAGCTGCCGTCACCTCCATCCTCTTCCCTGTGATGTATAAGCTCGCCTCGTCTACAGGGGGCGCCATGGACCGCAAACAACGAATCCGAGCACACGGCGAGCTTGATGATGGCGAGGATCGCCAGGCGCTGCTCGATTCCATTGCTGACGATGCTGAAGAGGAGGTGGGGCCTGAGGACAACGAGTCCGAAATTGACCAGTGGAACGACGCGGATTTTGAAGTTATCGAGATGGACGATGCCAGCCTGACAAACTCGCCCAGTGAAACGAGCTCGTCGCCGCCTGATGCGTCGCTCAGCGGCCAGTTGGCTTCATCTGTTTGCTCCTCGTCGGTTACCTCCAGTCCCGTGGCAGCTTCTTGGAGCTCCGCCCCCACGCTGAGTGAGTCGCCTAGACGCAAAGTTCTCCTCGATCGAGAGAAGAACGACTAAAAAGTGAAACTCCACATCTGCACTAATTACGACATGATCTAAGAACAGGACTGATTGGAGCACGTCTGTCTCCTGCTGGTGGCTCTGAGAATTGCGCTGGCAGTTTGGCTGTTAATGAAGTTTTAATAGAGCACAGCACTGCCCCCAGTGGCTCTGTAATGGAACTGCAGCTGGTTGCTTGCTGATTTCAGTCCTGCAGGAGATTTATTTCTGAAGCTTGCAGATGTTTGAATGACTGCAGGAATGATGACGTCCTGTGACTGGTGGACCTTTTCAACTCGTTTACACCTGGTGATGGTGTGTGATTCTGGATCGGGACTATTCTCATCGAGAGACGGCGTCTGTCCAAGCCACAGTACATTACATCATAGCCACGCCCCTCCCGCTGCGGTATATTATAGCACGGTGGTGATTTATAGAGACGCTGCAGTCCTGAATAAAATTTTATAAAGCTTGTTTTAAGGAAATGCTCCTCTTCTGAAACTCGTACTGTGATTGAACACGTGTATAAAATAGTTTAGGCGGTGTAGACGCTCGACATGCTGCCGTTTCACAGACCAATACGAGCGAGCACTCGGGACGTTAGATAGCAGGTTACACACACTCCACCAATCAGGTTTCATCCTGATTAGCACAATGTTTATGATTTGAATTCTGATCATGATACGGTTAAAACGTCTGTCATGTGACACTGAGGCGATTTCCGCTGCTGTATTTATTACAACGTTAATAAACATAAATGTATTGATGTACACATGACTCCCAGAAACGTGAACCGCCGACGACCATGAAGCGAGGTGTGCAGTCAGGGTGAGCGTTAACATGAGCCCTGGGACAGCAGCGCCCCCTAGTGACCGCCGTCTCTGTTTCATGGGGTTTTTGTGCGTCAGTGTGAATTTACCCTGAGGTTCATTCTGACATCGATTTAAACCCGCGGAGACAATCTGCTGCGCAAAATAATCACCAAGTTTGATTTAATGTTTGAAGCAAAATGCTGGAATGATTTTTTTTCGTGTTTCAGATCATTGAGCACTTAGACACTTTTTTTTTTTCCCTGTAATTTATTGCTGATGAAATCACTACATGTTCTATAACGATGTGTAAATCCACAGGACTCTTCTGTAACCGTTAGCTCTTTTTATTTTTGTAATTTATTGAGATGTATCTGAATGTGACGGATGTGGGTTCAGATCACTGAAACACACATTCGAATGATTTTAAAGTTTAAACAGGAGGAAAGATGAGGAATTTAAAATGGTATAAACGTCCAATCAGCTGTCTGTTAGTTTGGTTGTTGGAGCTCTGTGATTGGTCTAAACCTCATAACACTTCATGACCTCAGTAAAACCTGGAAGTCGTCGTCATCATCGTCCTCCTCTGAACGTGTGACTGTGTTGCCTTTCATTTCTGATCCAGTGCTGATTGAAGGTTTAATGTTGATGTGTGGATTATTTTAAAATAAATGATTTAATGGCAGCGTGTTGGCGTCACTGGATTCCTTCAAACTCAACCAACACTCGAGTCCGGACTGAAATGTCCAGCGTGTCCCTTTAATCTCACACCCTTCTATCAAGTTCAGGACTTTTATTTACATTTGGAAAAATCAAAAAGATGTGACCATCATCATGGGATCAGTGAAGTGTGATTTAATCTTATGTTAAATTCAGATTAAATCCCAGCATTAATCCATCAACAAACTACACTGAAATCACAAAGAGCCTGAAAATTAGGGTTTTTTTTTTTTTAATTCCTTGTGGGTTAAAGTGCAAATAAATCAACTTCATGCAAAATTTACAAATAAACACACAAACTCGTAAAGAAATAAATTAAAATGAAATCCTTTTTGTTTAACAAAAAATGTTATGAATACCCTTGTAGTGCACAAAACACATTTTTCTTTTTGTTTCTGCGTGGTGATGTTTGTACAGCCCGTATTCGTTTCTGAATTTTCTGAACGAGTTTCATTAAAGTGCAACAGACACTGAGTAAACCTCGGCCTCTGCAGCGTTTCCCAAATCATTTAATAAAACTGTAAATAAATTAAACCACCAAATATTTTCCAATAACCTAAAAAATACCATTACAAATAACATCTTAATAATTTTAAGCTTAAAAGGAAGACTTGAATCTGATTGGCTGAGCTCGTGTCTGCGGTGAGTTTTGGTAAAAAGTTTATTTCTAGAGAAAATTATTTATTAATATATTTATTTGCAGTGTGCAGCAAAATCCCCTGAATGTTATTTTGGGTAGCATGCTGAGAAATCTAATTTAAAAAAAAAGTTTTCCTGGTTCTGTAGCTGTGCATTAGATCGAATATGATGCGTCCAATTTGTTGATGGATTTCAACCTCATTAATTACTCTCCAGTTTCACTGAAACTGGCAGGCAGAGAGTCTCGATTCGAAATGTTAAAAAGTGGAGCTCAGAGGTGAACAGGAAGGGAAGAGAAAGATGGAACGTTGGTGGATCTCTGCAATAAATATTTACATGTGGACCTTCTGGAACCTCGTCTTCCTCAGTAAAGGCTCCTGAATATTTTGAGAGTTCTGAATCCTGAGTGAGTGGACAGTGGGAGACGGAGATACAGGACTGAGGTAGGGTTTTAAGAGTCTGTTGTTCAGGACTCGTGTTTCACAGCCTTCACGTTCACATTCTAACGTGATCAGGTGGAGAAACCCTTCAGTGATGTGTTGGTTTGAGTTTCAGCTGAAATGTTCTGTAATCGATTTGAGAGGTGGAGTTTGGAGTCAACATCATCAGGGACCAGTTTTCTGAAACAAACTCCATTGAATGTGTGAGTGAAGCTGAGGGGTTTGTTTTATGCTCACGCTGTTTCAGATCTGTGATTTTTTTTTTAAAGCTTTGACTTGTTGCTTAGCAACCATGTGTGGTTAGTTTTGTCCCATCAACACACAAATCACACCCTTGTGTTAGTATTGAGCTCCATCAAGTACAGAGTGAATTTAGTGAAAATCAAAGGATGGATAACCTTTCACTAGTTTTATGGGTGAAAACAAACATCCTGCACCTGTTGGTCTGTTTCACAGCCCGATGGATCATAAAAAAACCAGAAGGTTGCTCAGGTGTTGTGGCGTGAGAGCATTCAACGCTTCATGGGTCACGTTACAACCCGTGATTATCATCTGGCTGTGCTGTGCAAAATCACCACCACTGGGCAGCAATATTTACTGTGTTAACTAATCACACCCGGGTTCGTCAGGAGCTCATGCAGATTGGTGAAAATCAGAACGTCTCATCCAGTTTATCACATTCACAGAGAGGTGCAGGAGATGATGACCAACACTGAGCTGATTGTTTGTGCGTTATAGTATATTATTATACATCCAGGACACGTTTTCAATGGAATAAAAACGTGTTCTGTTCCCTTCTAGCGGGTTTCATTCATTTGGTTCAATAGCATGCAATATTGTTCGCTTATCCTACACGTATTACATCACTCTGCCCAACGGAGAATGAGCGTTGAATATGGTTTATGATATTGCACGGTTGTTAAGACAACATAACACACGTAAAACTTCTGCGCTAGCGAGCGACAATTTGTAAACAAACATGGCCACCAGGGTTGCTTCGTTAAATACGGAAGGTTTTGAGAGAATTTTGAAAAGAGAAAGAAAGACGCATTGAACACCTGAAAGGTCAATGTGTATAGATAATAATGGCTTTTTTCCCCCCATGGTCTATCAGATATATTCCATTCAGCTCCTCGTCTTCGACTCGTTCAGTATCTCGCAGCTGAAGGGAATATATCTGATAGACCTCGAAAAAAAATTCAGCCAATATTAAAGTGCTGTAGCGGATAACAGCTCAGAACAGAGTTTAGATTTTTTTGGGGAAAAAAAAAAAGACACATTGATTGATTGGTTTCATGCTGTAGGTCTGAGCTCTAGCCCAGTCCCTCAGCTGTGGAGCGCGACAGGATGAAACAGATTCCCTTACTGCATTCGTCGTGATCTCCCGAACACAGTGAGAATTTGTTAAATCAAAAGGATGTCAATTTTTGCTCCCAAAATCCACCACAAAGCTCTTCCTGTACTTTTGGGTGAAGATCTGATTTCCACCAAATTCTCAGTGGGCATTAGGGGGGTCACAACTCCCACAGGAAGGGGATCAGTTTCATCTCATCACCAGCACTGAGCTGCTCGTTTCCAACACGTTACTCAGTGAAACAGTTCCATTTCGCACAAATTTAACCATTTCACTCCTGCTTGAGTGGCAGGTTCAGGGCGTGGCCTAGGGGGCGTGTGTAATGAGACAGGTGGAGAACAAACTGTTCTCTCTTTAGCGCTGCTGTAACAGAAGTGAGAACAAGAACTCAAACATTAATGCAACTAAAAACAGCTGAAAAAGTTGCAATTCATCAGTTTAAAAACTAATTGTAGGGAATAAAGCGCTCACTCCGTATCCACTCAAATGCATCACATTTTATTCAATTTTTTCCAACTTCACCCCACAAAATCCATCTAAAAAACAAAACCCCCAAACACAAACTTTGTACAAGTTTACAGAAACGCACCGCTTTCTCTTTTCTTTACACGACACACAGTTTACACAAAGCATAAAAATGTTTTTAAAAATGCTGAATTTAGTGTTCTCTGTAAAACCACACCGACGAAACAAAAACCTCCCAAACTGGACGTTACCAAAAAAAAAAAAAAAAACCCCAAAACCTCACCTTGTGTTTTAGTTCTTTTTCTTTAAAACAGTATTTACACATTCAGCCATTTTATGAAATGATCGATTATAATACTGTATCAAATCCGTCCAAAATATCAGACCCTTAAAAAGACGGGTTTCATCACTGTTTAAACCCCGTGACGTCGTTTACATGACGGTGTCAGTCGTGTGGTCACTTTACAGCGTTTATTTACACACAGTTTAACATCGTTAACATGAAGACGGCACTCAAGCAGGACTCGACTCACCATCAGAGTTTTGATACGTTATAAACACTTACAGAGTGACGGAACCGCACACACAATCAGGAAAAGGAGAGAATTATTAAAAAAAAAAAATCTAAAGAAGTTTTTTACTTCCCCTCCAGCAGACTCCAGTGTACACACAAGGGGCGGGGCCTGTAGTTGCTGAGATGTCTCTGATTGGACAGCATACGTTATAAACTCTCTCATACATGCAAAACTGCAATCTGATTTATAAAAGCACCACTGCAGCGCACACGTGCACACACACACACAGCACCGTTTTATACTGAAAAACACCGTAGCACCACATTAACTGAAAGACAGACAGATAGATAGAGACAGACAGGTGGTGCTAGAGTTGTTGCAGTAGCTGTCGCAAGTAGGGGGCGCTGTGGAGCTGTCTGTTCACCCGGGAGAGTTTATACAACACCGGACAGTCGAGAGAGACACACACCGCCTGTCTGTCTGCACTTCCACTGCAGCTCATACACACCTAGAGAGAGAGAGACAGGTTCAGAGGAGACTCTTTTCTGTACATCACTAATGAACAGAGAGAGAGAGAGAGAGAGAGAGAGAGAGACCCCTGACCTTGAGGAGCTGGTCATGCTGCTGCTCCCACACTCGGAGGTTGTGATGCAGTGTGACGGCGACACGCTGAGGTTCAGCCCTGCAGCGCTCACACACTCCCAGCTGAGTGAGCTCATCACACACCGGGCAGTGCAGCGTGGTGAAATACTGCGAGATCGTGCCCTTCCTCAGAGACTCGTCCCCTACAGCGCCTCCCCCTGGATACGAAGACCACTTCTGCACCTACACACACACACACTATTTCAAACAATGTTTAAATCATGTGGTGTGTGTGTAGCTGCAGTGAGAAAGTCAGCAGTATAGAACAGACGCGCGCCTCACCCGGGGCAGGGTGTGGTACCAGCTGAACACGTCAACCCCAATCAGGCTGAAGATGCGAGCGAGGGGGGGGAGGATCTGTTTGGTGATGTAGTAGGTGGTGTTGAGGCGCAGTGCAGGATCCTGCAGAACCTCCAGGGGGCGACGCACCAGCTGGATCAGAGGAACCCCAGGAGAACCGTACACGATGACGTACGGCACGCGCTCACCGACCCGCGGCTCCAGACGACGGTCGTGTGCCATCATTCTCCTGCGAGAGAGACGCGAGAGGTTCCTGGAACTGAGGAACAGAAAGTAAAATCTGGTGTGTGTGAGAGAGAGAGATGTTTGTTTACCTGGTGAGCTCGAGTGCAGGTACGCAGGCTCCAGGCCTGTAGGAGGCGCTGCCGCGGTACTCTTTAGCAAAAGTCAGGTCCTGTACAGTCACTCTGCCTTCCAGAACTTTCACACACTGCCTCTGTACGTACTGCTTCACCAGGGAGATATCCCTCGTCTCAAACAGCAGCTTCACCGATCGCTCCAGGATCTACACACACACACACACAAACTAAATCACCTTGTGTTTGTGTGACAGATGGTATTCTACACACTGTACTAGTTGGTTACCTTAGCAACAGCAGGACAGCCGTCACGGCGTACTGTCTCAATGCCTTTAGCATCGAACACGGGATCCTTCTGATTCACAGACTCGTACATGTAGCCCACATAGCGCTTCTTAGTCTGTAACACACACGGCAGGTACACCTACACACACACACACACACCATTTATTTCTGTTTTTGACCTGACTGTGGTTACAGAGTGAATCTGCAGGAATTCTGCATCAGCTGAAGTTATTCCACGGTGAAGCTTCAGGTTAATCTCAGAACATTAATGGTGTTGACTGTAAGCTGTGTGTGAGAGAGAGAGAGAGAGAGAGAGAGAGATACCTTCTCAAATTTGAGTTTGATGGGTTTGGGGTTGGTGGCCGTCACCGCTTCAGCAATTTCACTGCCGATCTTAAACGCCTGCTCTTTAGTTGCCCCCTTCAACACCACAAACATACTGAGAGACAGACAGAGACACATGAAATTTCACCCAGCACTGGTCTGTATCACTGAGAACGAGGTGTGTGTGAGAGCTGTCCCCACCTGTCCGTGTCCCCGTACACCACGCGTGCCCCCCACTTCTTGGTGTCGTTGACGAGTTTTATGGCTCTCTCCAGCGTCTCTCTGGCTTTGTGTACGATGCTGTCTCCAAGCTGCAGGAACACACACAGGTTAAGCGGTTTATTTTCACTAATGTAAAAGGTGTGTGTGAGAGAGAGAGAGAGAGAGATCACACCTCCACACTGGGCATGCGTCCGGAGAAGTTTGCAGCCGTGTAGCCGAAGGTGACGTTAGCGATGAGCTTGAGGCCGAGCTGACGAGCGTCAAGGAGGCGGAGCAAAGCTTCATCACCGCTGTACGACTTCATCACCGACTTCACCATCAAACGCGTGTGTAGGATCTCCTCCAGCATCCGGGGAAGCAGACCTTTACGCACAGAGGCCTACACACACACACATTTATTATTGACACAGCTGGTTTGGTTCTCAGTGTTCAGTCGTGTGTGTAGGATAGATTAGGGATAAAATTAGCTCATGTTTTAAGTCGCTCAAATTCTGTAAAGCTGCTCTGCGACAATTTTATTGTTAAAAGCGCTATACAGATAAACTTGACTTGTTACCTTAACAAAGGCGACTCCATTTGGAGAGACGTTGATGTCATTACGGAGCTGATAGAGAAGATCAGGAGGAACTCGCAGAGACGTACAACCAAACCTAAACTCATCAGACCTGAGAGAGAGAGTGTATTAGCATGGTGTTATGCGAATCAGTGCTGTTATCCACATGAGCATGTTTAGAAAAAGGGGGAAGGAAAGAAAGAAAGGTAGCCAGAAAAAGAAACCAAAAAAAAAAGAAAAAGACTAACAGACAGACCGGGAGGATGAGGAATAGTGAAAGTGGGCCGCTGCAGCAGTGTGTGTGTGTGCTGTAGCTCACGTTCCGAGGCTGTGGGCGTGGCCGAGGCAGGTGGAGTAGCAGTAGTTGTAGGCGATGATGACAGACGGGTAGAGAGACTGGAAGTCCAGCACCAGCACTGAGTTACTGTAGAACCGCGACTCGGGCTCCATGATCAGAGGAACACACTGAGGCGCCCTCTGCTGGGCTCGCTGGGACACGCTCGGGCTCACCGCGATGAAGTTCAACGGCTTAGCGATGCGCAACATCATCGACTCCACACGGTACTGAGAGAGAGAGAGCGCACATTTTAACACAATGAAGTCTTCTTGGTTACGTCCCAAACCACAGACTAGCGTTCTTCAGGATCAGTAAGCCCGTGTGTGTGTGTGTACACACATACCTGAGAGCCTCGTGTGAGGACGTGATAGAACTGAATCCCAAACACTCGTGCAAACTCACTAGTGCGACCCACAACATCCCTCTGCTGCAGGAGCTGCATCACACCACACACACGGCTCATGTAGTGGTCCACCACCTTCCACCTGAGACACGCACACACCTGGCTAAAGTCCCATGTTGACCCGAGGCCGATTTATTAGACGTGCAAGTCTGTGTGCCCCTCCCCCCTGGAGTGTCGATGTTCTCACCTGTGCAGGTGTGTCTTGTGGTCGAACCAGTCAGAGAGAGTGCGGTGCGTGTACAGAGGGAAGCGCTGGTGCAGCAAGTGAAACGCCACATTTTCAAAGGTGTAATTATTCAACGCTGCCTGTAAAAAAAACAAAAAAAAACAAAACGCATTATAGTTATTTATATAAGACAGTATAATGCATGTTTTTACGTACGTGCATGCGCACGCGTGTTTCAGTGACCTCAGTCTTCATGATCCTCCACAGGTTGATGGTGATGCGCCCAACGATGTGGATCTCCGTCATCACCTCACTGCCGTACTCGTCTTTATCCTCAGTGAAGCGGTTCTCCTTCGCATCACCTGAGGAGAGAATATAAATCTCCGTTACCCATAATCCCCTGCAGCTCTACCTGTGACAAACACTACATCAATTGCCACTCCACAATTAGATCAGTTACTAACCGTATCATGTAAACGAACACGAAGGAGACAGCTGTGTGAGAGAGAGAGAGAGAGATTACTGTACCTGGCACTCGGGAAAGTTGTTGGCACAGATCCATGCCGAGTGCTGATGCTCGCTGTAACAGGTAACCCCAAGAACACAGCTGAACCTCATAACCAACCAGAATATCAGGATCATACCTACACACACACACGTTCAGTAGTAACACTAGTGAAGCAGTGTTCCTCTTACCAGCCTGAAATTGATATTAACACAATGTTTATAACTACAGCCGCACAACCTAAAGAGAAAGGAAACATGAAACAGTAAGAAAAATTTCCCTCCGAATATTTCACACTTTAGAGTGAGACGTATAACGCTGCCATTCAGAAGATTTAGAAAGAAAAGAAGTGATATGGAAATTACAAGGCGTGCGATGATAAATCATGATACAAATCAACTCAATAAAATGAATAATGGGAGGTGATTATGATCAGGTTGTGGAATCTCTGAGCTGTTCCTCGCTGTAATTGTGCTGTTTAGACAGCAGGGGGCGCAACAATGTAAAATATCGTGGGATGTACATGACTTCATTGTGGGTGGAAGTAACACAGCTCTAATGCTGCAAACACAAACCGGTGTGAAAGAGCTGCTGTGATTGTATACAAACAGATTTAACAAGAAAAAAAAAAAGGAGAAGCAAATTGAGGGCAGAACAAGTATTCATAAAAAGTTTATTAAGAAAAGGAATATTTTAGTTAGACTATTTTATTCCAACATTAACGAATTTAGATAAATTACCGTGGGTTTTTAAGAAAATGAAGCAAAAGGGTTTTTTTTTTATTTAAGAAAAGTGATAAAGTTGATAAAAG
>JAOEHJ010000012.1:951051-962501 GCA_025447855.1 Potamarius usumacintae
TAGAATGGCCGGCACTTAATAATTATAAACTCCACCAGTGGTGAGCAGTGTTTGCAGACCACAACAGCATCACGGCACCAGGCATCACTGATGTAAACACAGAGTCCTCCGCCGCGAGTCTTCCCCCCCTCGACTAGCGCTCTGTCTGACCGGTAGCATGTTAGCCGGGCTAGCTGAATGGCACAGTCCGGGACGCTGTCGTTAAGCCATGTTTCCACAAACACAAGGACACAGCACTCACTCACAGACTTAAAAGATGAGCGGAGCAGGCGGACATAATCCAGCTTGTTGTCCAGTGAGCGTATGTTGGCCAGAGTGATGGTAGGGCTAGCCGGACGGTGAGGGCTAGCCGCTAGCCTAGCCGGGATACCTCCACGCTTGCCCCTCTTCTGCTTCCGCATGTTCTGCCTGTGGAGCTTCCACTGCGGGCTGGATGCAGGAGTGGGGGTCGGTGGTTGAGCAGGCCTCCGGAGCAAACCGTAGTCGCATAGCACTTCTGCGTTCGCTGGATTTATATCCGTGAATATAGTTCTGCGGATGTCGAGCAGAAACTCATGGGAGTATGTGTGCCTTGAGACTGATGGATGTGACAAAGACGAACAGATACACACTGTTTTAAACCACAAAAAACACGAAAACACCGTTCTGTCGGGACAGAGAGAAGCCGCTGCATGTGTGCGCGCCGCCATCTTGGAGTTTTCAGAAGATAGGTCAGACAGCTGTGAATGGCGAGGAGTCAGGTTGAACTAATAGATAATGTGACGATGCACCTCATGTCTAATTACTGGCTGTCTATTAACCTGTTTCTCTGTGTCTTTCAGACAGCCAGGAACAAGGGAGAACTGTGAGACCCCGACGTGTGTGTGTGTGTGTGTGTGTGTGTGTGTAATATGCCTACTCATGAGTAAAAGTCACTGTTTTTAAACAAAGAAAAACACCTATTATTATGTGATTCTTTAAATTACAAGTAAGTATGTATTGTTTTGATGTCTGCATAATGTTGATTTCAGAAAATCCAAAATAAATTAAAACTTTGGTGCTAAATTCTTTTTTTTTTTTTTTTGATTGAAGATGTATGTTGTACAATCATTTTGCCACAGAATAAGAACAGTTCAAAGAAATCAGTGTGCAACACTTTTGTGGGAGTGGTCAATGAGGAACTGGAAGCAGGCATTGTAATTCAAGGTATGCTTCAGTTTTATTCACACTTTTCAGTGACTTTTACTCATGAGTAGGCATATTACACACACACACACACACACACACACACACACACACACACACACACACACACACGTCGGGGTCTCACAGTTCTCTCTTGTTCCTGGCTGTCTGAAAGACAGAGAAACAGGTTAGTAGACAGCCAGTAAATAGACATGAGGTGCATCTTGTCATGTTATCTACTAGTTCGACCTGACTCCTCGCCATTCACAGCCAACGTTCAACCACATCTCCATTGCCACATACCCCCACCGCCCAACTCAGGCCGGGGAGCTGTCTGGCCTGCAGCTGACTCCCCCCTGGTGGTGGAGGTAATCTGCAACCAGCATCTGTGCCCCTGGTCTGTGGACCACCTCGAATTTAAAGGGTTGAAGGGCCAATACCAATGAGTGATCCTCATGTTGGCATACTTCATGCGGTGGAGCCACTGGAGCGGGGCATGGTTGGAACAGAGAGTGAATGGGTATTCAAGCAGGTAGTACTGGAGAGTGAGGACTGCCCACTTGATTGCCAGACATTCCTTTTCCACTGTGCTGTACTTTGACTGTCACATGGAGAGCTTGCGGCTGATGTATAGCACCAGGTGCTCCTCCCCTTCCACCACCTGGGACAAAATGGCCCTCAGCCATATGCTCAGTGCATCAATTTGTAAAAAAAAAAAAAGGGGAGAGAAATGTCAGGAGAATGCAACAGTGGGCCCTCACACAAAACTGCTTTTACCTGAGCAAATGCCTGTTTGCATGGCTCCATCCACTGGACCGGATCTGGCACCCCTGTTTTAGTGAGGTCAGTCAGCGGACTGGAGACGTCCACAAAGTTAGGCACGAACTGCCTATAATAGCCAGCCAGCCTCAGGAACTGCCTCACCCCCTTTTTGGTCTCAGGTCTTGGGCAGTCCGCAATCATAGCAGTCTTGTCAATTTGGAGATGTATCTGCCCATGACCCAAGGGAAAGCCCAGATACCCCACTTGCACCCATCCATTTGCACACTTTTTAGTTTTGCTGTGAGCCCAGTGTGCCTCAGTGACCTCAGGACTACTCTGAGATGTTGTAGATGCTGCTCCCAGTCATTACTATAAATATGTCATCTAAGTAGGCTGCCGCATACGGATTGTGGGGATGGAGAATTCAGTCCATGAGATGCTGAAACGATGCTGGGGCCCCAAACAACCTGAAAGGAAGGGTAACAAATTAGTGTAAACCAAACAGAGTGGAAAAGGTCATGTTGTCACAGGATACTGGAGTCAAGGGGATCTGCCAATATCCATCCATCCTGGGTTCGAGCCCAGCAGCCAACGAGGGCTTTTCTATGCGGAGTTTGCATGCTGTCCCCATGTCCGCATGGATTTCCTCTGGGTGCGGATATCCCTTTGCTAAATCCAGTGTTGAGTAACAGTGAGCCGCACCAAACCGATGGAGAAGTTCATCAATGCTAGGCATCGGATATGCGTCAAATTTAGACCACCAGGTTGCTCCAGTTGCTGTGTGACTCCTCAATTACTCCCATCTTAAGCATAGCCTGGAGTTCACCCTGAACCACATTTTTCTTGTGCTCGGGGAGCCAATACAGGTGGCTGCACACCACCACTCCTGGGGGAGTCTCAATGTGGTGTTATTTGAGGTCAGTGTGACCAGGGAGGAGTGAGAACACATTGCAAAATTCCTCCTGCAATCTAATAACCTGTGCTCTCTGGGACGGTGAGAGGTGGTCTCCAAAGGGGACTGGGGTGAATTGGGTCACCCTTTTTAGACTTACTTTTTAGACTGGTACCTCTGGTCCCAGCTCCACTCTCTCCAGAACTACCCTCGCCAGAGCCCCAGGAACCTCCTCTCGCCACGGTTTCAGGAGATTGAGGTGGTCAATTTGACATGTTGCATCTATCTGGATGTTTAACCTAATAGTTGACCTCCCCAATTCTCCATGTGACCTCAAAGGGCCCTTGCCACTTGGCAAGTAATTTTTGAACTTGAGGTGGGTCCTAAAATGAGGACTTTATCTCCCAGTGCAAATTCCTTTAGCCATGCCCCTCTGTTGTACAGGCGAAATTGACATTCTTGGGCCTGTAGCAAATTCTCCTGGGTTATGTGACTCAGTGCATGGAGTTTTGCTCTCCGGTCAAGAACATATTGAATTTAATTTCTGCTTTGAGAAGGCACCTCCTCCCAATTTTTTTGAATGATGTCTAAGAAACCAAAGCGCTTGTGCTCATACAGCAATTCAAATGGGGAAAACCTGGTGAAGGGTTGTGGGACCTCACGCACTGCAAACAACAGATGGTCGGGCCACCTGTCCCAGTTTTTATCATCCCTGTGAATGAACTGAAGAATCATGTTTTTAACTGTTTGTTTAAACCGTTTGATCAGCCTGTATGGTTGCGGATGATAAACACAAGTACAAATTTATTTAATCCCCAATAATTTGTACAATTCATACAGTGTGCGTGACATAAAAGTAATGCCTTGATCAGTCAGATTTTCTTTCAGAATCCCGACTTGGTAGATAATGCAGAAGAACACCTCAGCAACACTGTGGGCTGAGATATTGTGGAGGGGCACTGCTTCCGGGTATCGCGTTGCATAATCCACTATGACTAACACCAAGCAATACCCGCATGCAGATCGATCTAATGGCCCAACAAGATCCATGCCAATTCCTTTGAAGGGGATCTCAATTAATGGTAATGGGTGCAATGGTGCTTTTGGTGTGGCTGCTGGATTCACCAGCTGGCATTTGTGACAAGCTGAACACCACCTGAAGACATTGGTGCGAATTCCTGGCCAATAGAAAAGGGCCATGAGAAGATTTACTGTTTTATCCTGCCCCAAGTGCCCTGCTAGAGGATTATGATGAGCTGCATGGAATAAAAGTTCCCTACAACTCTTTGGGATCAACAACCATGTTATCTCTTCCTTGGTTTGAGTGTCCTGCGCCACTCAATATAGCCTATCCTGAATAATATTAAAATATGGGAGGGAAAGTGCAACGTTAGGTTGGAGGATTTGACCATCAACTACTTTCACTTGGTCAAAAGCGTGTCTCAGAGACTCATCACACATCTGCTCCAATGGGAAATTCTCTAAGGGATTCCCCAGAGAGAGAGAGAGAGAAAGGAGACCTCTCCCTCCTCTCCATGTCATCATGACACGTTGCTGATGTGGATGGCCCTGGGACCACCTCCCCAGCTAACATCGCGGTGGGATTCCCCTGTGACGTGCTACTTCAGGACCTACCCACTACTAACCGTTTCATTAATGTTTTAAACCCAGCCGATTTGTTCCCAGGATCAGTGGGTGGGTGAGGCCCAGACTAACCACAGCCTCCACATTATGTTTTTCTCCCTGAAAGTGAATTGTGATGGGCATTAGCAGATATTTGTGAATGTCACCGTGCACACATCTGACCTTCAACATCATCATACATTTCCCAGTGCCCCGAGTTGAATCAGGCTTTGATGCATGGAGGTCTGAGCACAACCAGAATCCACCAAAGCCTGATGTGTACCCCTTTGAATACTCACAACTATCCTGTATGCTTCCGCTTGATCACGGGAAGCCTGTGGTGCATCAGGAATGTGAATCAGTAGCCCTGCCTCCTTGCAGAAGTGCTGATACTCTGCTTTCCCTCCGTGCTGACAGACTTGTCTGGGCTCACTCCTGGTTCTGGTGGGCATGGATGAGTCCACCAGTGGGGAGAGAGAGGGGTTTAACAGCAGCACAGACATAGAAGGAGAAGGGAGAGAAGAAGCACAAGGACAGACATGATTGTGAGGAGTGGATTTCAGGGGAATTGGCCCCCATTTCTGTGGGGCTGGGGGAGGGAAGGGATGAGGAGAGAAAGAGGGAGAGGGAGAAAGTAAAAGTGTGAGAAAGAGCAGAAGAGAAGCTGCAGGAGTGTCTGCTCCTAGAAACGCTGTCAGGTGGTCCTCTGCCAGCTGGATCACCTCCTCCAGCAATGCCACTCAGTGACACTGGACCCACGTTAATGTCTCGCTCAGAAGTTGGGCGACAAACTGTTCCAGTGTCACGCAGTCAATGATGTCCTCCACACCGCACTCACCTGCATGTAATAACTATCGGCAGGTGTCTTGGAGCTGGTGTGTGAATGCAAGCGGCTGGCCGACCTCACTGTAGGCCAGTGCACAGAACCACTGGCGATGCTCTTCTGGGCTGCGGCTGGCTCATTGTAGTATAGCCTGGTTCAGGTCCGGATACTCCAGCATGCTGGTGGTGGGGAGCAACTGAGCCGCAAGCTGTGCTTCCCCCAACAGGATTGGCAATAGGTGAACCACTGACTGTGAGGTTGGCCACAAGTTGCCTCTGTGGCGCACTCGACCAACTCAAAGAAGGCTTCTGTGTCATACTGCAGCCACATCTTAACCAGCTGCACAGGAATGCTGGCTGCAGGAGCGACCGCTTGAGTACCTGCTGACTGGACCAAGCTGCGCATCTCTGGCCAGTCCTTCACTTGGGCTTCAAGCAGGGCCTGGAAGTGCTGCATGTGCTCAGTGGACAGGGCAAGCAGCTCTTGGTGCTGGCATTGGAGGTTCACCATGAGGGTCTGGAGGAACTCCCAGACTGGTGTAGACTCTATGGCAGCATTTGTTCCTCAAAGTCCTATGTTTCGGCATCAATGTAACACTTTTGTGGGGGTGGTCAGTGAGGAACTGGAATCAGGCACTGTAATTCAAGGTATGCTTTGGGTTTATTCACACTTTTCAGTGAATTTTACTTGTTAGTAGGCACATTACACACACACGCCAGGGTGTCACAGCCCCCTCTCTCTCATTCCTGGTTGTCTGAAAAACACAGAGACACACGTTAATAGACAGCCACACAGTGAAAGCCCAGTCTTGCTATGATATTCATTTCTATGTGTATGTAAACTTCTGACTGGAATAGATACAGTACATATGAACTGGCCCCTGAAGCAGATAAACATACGTTCTGGACCCTGAAAAAAATGAGCTCACTCATGCAAAACTACAACTAAGAAATTTGGCACAAGAAAAAAAATGTAGTGGGTGATATACATTTTTGTGAGCCTGGTAGGTAAGGTATACCCAGGTATTTGCAAACATGTTTGCTCTTTCAGGGAGGGTGTGTTACATGCACAGAAGTTTGTGTGCATATGTCTGTGGCTGTATCCATTTTTGACCACAAACACAGAGGGGCAGGGAGAAATATGTGATATGGTTAAATGTGAGGAGACCAGGACCACACCACTACAGAGTTTACCCGAGGCACAGGGGATGGCTACTGTAAGAGAGACCAGCTTTTTAACCACCAAGCCTGATGACCACAGCGAGCATTCCTCAATGGCCTCTGAGGCAATGTCTATGAATTCAGGACTATCTTCACAAATAAGTAGTATTAACGTTGTAATATAACTGCAAAATTGTGAAACCATGAGAGGTTAGTGATTATCATCCCTTTCTTTCAAACTAGTTGAAGTCAGGTGATGTTGCAGAGCTAATAAAAAGAGATTTCCAAGCGTGACCTCACATTGGGTACAAATTATAGTTTTTTGCCGAAAAAATTACACCCTGAATGTAAATTGATGACACAGATGCCATATGCAGACATGGACAAATTTGTTGGTACCCTTCCATGAAATAAACAAAACAAACATACACACAACTATTTCTGAAATAACTTGAAACTGAACAAAAGTTAATGGCATCCAATATTGTTTATTTCATGTTTCATACAAATCAGACTTTGCTTTTAATTTTTGATCCAGCTGATTATTTTACTTCACAAACTAAATGAAAATGGCATGGACAAAAATGATGGTACCCTTAACTTAATGTTTTGTTGCACAACCTTTAGCAGCAAATACTGCTAACTAGCAATCTCTGTCGTTCTCACTGAGACTTCTGCAACTGCCTACAGGTCGTTCCTCCCACTCTTCTTGAGCAAACTGCTCTAACTGTTTCAGTTTTGAAGGGTGCCTTCTCCACACTGCATGTTTCAGCACTTTCCAAAGATGTTCAATAGGATTCAGATCAGGGCTCATAGAAGGCCACTTCAGAATAGTCCAATATTTTGTTCTTTGCCATTCTTGGCAGATTTAGTTGTGTGTTTTGGGTCTTTATCTTGTTGGAGGACCCATGACCTGCAACTGAGACAGAGCTATCGGACACTGGGTAGTACGTTTGACTCCAGAATTTCCTGATAGTCTTGAGATTTCATTGAGCCCTGCACAGTTTCAAGGCATCCTGTGCCAGATGTGGCAAAGCAGCCCCAAATCATAACCAAGGCTCCTCTGTGTTTCACACTAGGTATGGTATTCTTTTCTTTGAAACCTTCATTTTTTTCTTCTGTGGACAGAGAGCTCATGTGACTTGCCAATCAGCTTGACTTATTTAATCTGTCCAAAGGACATGCTTCCAGGAGGACTGTGGCAAGTCAATATGCATTTTAATAAATTCCAGTCTGGCTTTTTTTTTCTCTCAACAATGGAGTCCTTCCTTTGAGCCTGCTGTAGCTTAAAAAGTGACTAATGGTGCAATCTGATATTGATGTACCCTGATCTTGGAGTTCAGCTTTTATCTCTTTAAAAGTTGCCCTTGGCTCTTTGTCTACAATAGGGACTATCCTTCTGTTCAATCTGTAATTGATTTTCCTCTTATATGGCCACATCCAGGAAGGTTGGCGACAGTCCAATGGAACTTAAACTTTTTAATCATATTTGCAACTGTTGTTTCAGGATATCACACTTTTGTGTGCTCAAGCCTGGCGTTGCTTGAGCAGTTACGTGTGACCACACACACAGAATGCATAGCACACGTCCTTGGGATAATTAATCAGTGCACACACCTGTTGCTGATTTGGAGTGCAATCAGCAAACGCTTAAAAGGATGCTGCCAACACTTACACTATACAAAGTATTGTATCTCTCTCTGATTGTTGTTATGATTTCTGTCACGTTTGTTTCTCACCATGTTTAAGTACTCTGTTTTAATGACTCTGGTTGATGTTTCTGATTTATGACTCTGCTTTCTCTTTGTTTTATTTCAGTTCCATTTGTCTAAGTTTTGTTATGCTGAACTTGTTTCATGATTTGTCTGTACATAGCGCATTTGGAAACAAAACCTCCCTGCACTTATGTCTGTCTCAACATTGCATACTGACAGAATACTTCACCTACACAATGGATGTAGCGGGAGGATACAGGCACGCTGCACAGTCCCATGCTGAGATCAGGGTGCTTAAACTGGGATCCGTGTGCTTTCTCCAGCACACCCGGCTGGACATTCTGGTACCATATGACTGGGTGGAGCAGCCACCCACTGGTTTCCTACTGCAGTGCTGATTCTTTCACAAAGACCTGGTGGAGCCCAAACCTCCAAAGACCTGGTGGATTGGCTGCGTGATCTATTGGCTCACCAGACTGGCATGCTGGTGGGCTGAAAACCTTGCGAGAGTGCATCACCCATGCCTCCAGAGCTCCAAGCCATTTGGGGAAGAGCTCAAGTCCTGGTTAAAGGTTTTTAGGAAGGAGGACCCCCATAAATATTTTTTGGGGGGACTGAGACTCAGGAGGCAGACAGGGCAGCCTCCACTCCAGAGCCAGCGCCAGAGGCTGACGGGGCATCCTCTACTCCACTGCTCACTCGAGAGCCTGCCTCAGAGGTTGAGGGGGCAAACTCCACTCCACTGCCTGCTCCAGAGGTCAATGGCATGGCCTTTGCTCCACTGCTCGCTCCACCACAGGGCTTTGAGGATGTCATCACTCTTCCGACAGATTTCAGTGGGGATGAGCTCTTTGCACCACCACCACTGGGCTTTAGTGAGGATGTTGTCTCTCCAGTACCCATGCCAAGGTTCAAGCCCATGTCCAAATCCATGCCCATGTTAATTTCAATGCCGATGCGAAGATCCAAGCCCATGTGCCAGTCCATGTCCAGGCCATTAACCATGCCAAGATCTAAGCCCATGTCTCAGTCCATGCCCATGCTAACTATGGTGCCCATGCCAAGATCTGAGCCCATGTCCAAGTCCATGTCCATGTTAAGGCCAGTACTCATGCTGAAGCACAGAATCATGCATGAGTCTATGCCCATGCTGATGCCTGTGTCCATGCCCATGTTTGAATTCATGCCCATGTTAACACCAGGGTCCATGCCCTTACTCAAGCCTATGCCTGTGAATGAAACCATGTCTATGCCCAAGTCCAAGTCCAATCTGGAGCCTGAGTCCATGCCCTGTCCACAGCCCAAGTCCATGACAAATCCAGAGCCCAAGCCCAGTCCAGAGCCCAAGTCCATGTCTGAAATTATGTTCATGCCTGAATCCATGTTTGAGTCCACACTCAAGCCAATGTCTATGACTGAGCTCCTGTCCATCCTCATGCCCCAGTTCAAGGCCTGACCTGAGACCCAGCCTCTCCCCCTCAGCCCAGGTTCCAGTACCATATCCGCTTAGAGCCAGAGCAGAGCTCTGAGTGGACATTTCCTTGTGGCAGGCTTAACCCTGAGGCAGACCAAGGAGGACTTTAGCTTCCTGAGGGAGCTCTTTGAGGGGGGTTCTGTCACACCTTTGTGTGCTTGAGCCTGGTGCTGCTTGAGCAGCTACACATGCCCTTTGGGTTGATTCATCATTGCACACACCTGTTGCTGATTTGGAGCACAAAGCATGTGCTTAAAAAAAAGCTGCCAACACTTAAACTTTGCAAAGTATTGTATCCCTGTATCACCGTTGTCATGGTTTCTGTCACATTGATTTCTTGCCATGTTTAAATATTCTGTTTGAATGACTCTGGTTGATGTTTCTGATTTATGACTGCTTTCTGTTTTTTTTTTTTGTTTCACTTTCATTTGTCTAAGTTTTGTTACTCTGACCTTGCCTCACAGTTTGCCTGTACATAGTGCATTTGTAAATAAAACCTCCCAGTGCTTTCATTTGTCTCAATGCCAAATTACTGACACAGGAAGATTAAACTCCTTGGAAATGGTCTTATAGTCTTTGCCTTTAGCATGCTTGTCTGTAATTTTCTTTCTGATTTCCTCAAACAACTCTCTCCTTTACTTTCCCTGGTCCATGTTCAATGTGGTGCATACGATGATACCAAACAGCAGAGTGATGACTTTTCTGCATTTAAAGAGACTTAATGACTGATTAAAAATTGAAGACACCTGTGATACCAATGAAGGTTAAACAATTACTTTGAAATATCACTATAATCCAATTAGTTTTAATCTTTTCTAGGGATAGCAACAAATCTGTCCATGATATTTTGGAATATCTTTGTAAAATAAACAATAAATAATTTCATTACGTGCTTTTTTTGTGCTTTACTCTATGACATACCAAAGGCATGCAGGTAGAAATGAGAAAATTCCTTTTAATTTCATTAATTTTCAGGAGGAATAAAACTTTTTTTCATGGAGCTGTAAGGGTAGCAACAAATTTGTCTCAGAGACTTCCGTCTTCTGCTGGGGGTACCTGAATATCATAATTTGTTTGTATTTGACATATTCCCCTGAAATGACAGTGTGTACTCAATCTAGCATGGAGTTAGCATAAGTTTCCCCCATGTTTTTGTAAAACCTGACCACCCATCTTAGCTCAAATGCATTGAATTGTTGTCTGAACTTGTCCTTGAATGGAAGGGATAAGACTCAAGGATAATATGACCTCTTGTATGAAGTTAACATGCTCAATATGAAAAAATTGTTTAAATTTAAATATTCACCGGCAAATAGTGCAGAATCACCAATACTGAACAATTAAGTAACTGAATATGTCCCTTCTTTGTTCTTAAACATTGATCATTTGAATAATTCCACAGATAAATAAAAACAAAAAACATATATACGTGTACTATAGTCCAAAACACATTCATGAAAAAATATTTATTAATGCAGAGTCTGTTTGCAATATTTGCAGAGTTAGAATTGATTTAATGCATCTCCTAAACCACGGGTAAAACAGAGCATAAATAACCGGATTAATGGTTGAATTAAGATAAAGCACTATGAAGACTTTCAGAAATGTTTCTGTCTGTAGTTCAATAATGTCACCTAACAAACTGTAAATAAAATATGGAAGTAAACATACCAGGAACACAGAAACTAAAATGCCAAGGACTTTAGCGGCTTTTCTCTCAGATTTCATCGAGTGTGACGCGATTTTCTGTGTTTCAGGCCGTGTGTGATTATTAAGCTCTCTGATAGCAGTGGCATGTTTCTTAGCAATCACAAAAACCCAAGTATACAATATGATT
>JAOEHJ010000012.1:1155631-1168239 GCA_025447855.1 Potamarius usumacintae
TCGGATGTAAGCATAAACATTTCTAATTTCAGCATATTAAATTTCATTATTTATCATCCCAATTGTTTAATTCTCTTAGCACAAATAAACTTCTTGGCTATATATGCTTCGGTGTCATAGTCCAAAAAAAAGTCATTTGATGTTCTTCAGTAGCATTATGGTCTTCCTTAATGTGTAATTGATTATACCAGAAACACATTCCCTAGTCTCAATTGCACAGGCATAACATAAAATCTTACATCATAAGCTTTCTTAGTTGCTGAAATATCAATGTTTTCACTGCAGCCATTTTGTATGCCATTTTTGTAAAAATGGCACATATTTTAGCAGAAATTCTGGTAATCATTTGGGAGCAATTCTACTACCCAGAAAACATTATCAAAGTGAAGATAAATGTATTGTTTTCTTCTGTTATATTATACTCAAAGCATCAGAAATCTGTGAAAGTGGCAGCCATCTTGGAAAATGGCGGCCATCTTGAAATTGTGCGTGGACACCCAGGATTTTTTGAAGAGGGGGTTATAGTGAGCACTGGTGCAAAATTTGGTGCTTGCATCACTAACTGAAGTGTATTTTTACTTATCTGCTACACTAAACTAGAGCGCCCAGAGGAAACCCATGCAAACACAGGGAGAACATGCAAACTCTACACAGAAGGGCCCCCATCAGCTGCTGGGCTTGAACCCAGAACCTGCTTGCTGTGAGGTGGCAGTGCTAACCACTACACTACTGTGCCGACAGGAGGAGAAGGAGAAGGAGGAGAACAGGGCTTTCCCCAGAAAAAAAATATATATCAGAGTGGTATTACTAATGTGGAGCCCGACCTGGAGGGGCCCAAAAGGGTCCATAGGGATGGCTGCCGGGGGGTCCAGGGGCATGCCCCCCTGGAAAATTTTGAAATTAGAGACTTCAAAATGGTGCATTCTGGTGGCATATTGTGCTGATTTAAGCACAATTCAACATTATTCAATTTGCTGTTTTTTTTTTTTTTTTACCTTGTCAAATATGCAAGGGGCAAAATTTAAAGGGCAAAATTAGATTTGAAATGAAAACACTGCAAACAGTTAATTCAGAGAAATATTTCATTTTATTGCACAACAAAAAAAAATGCATAATATTGAATATAGGAAATCAAGGTCAAATCACATAACAGCACCATCTAGAGACCAGTGCCTAGAATGTGGTTTTATGTTTGGTTGCGAATGGCAGTCAGTGCATGCAGTGAAACCCTTTATTTTCACTTCTGGGTTGAGTATCACGATAGTTTAGACCTATACATTACAATATCTTCCCATTTCTATAGTTATTACTCATTTTCAGAGGGGAATAGGGGATATTTAGGTGCAGAAAGTACTCTGCATTATTCAATTTATGGTATTGATTTGTGTGTGTGTGTGTGTGTGTGTGTGTGTGTGGGTGGGTGGGTGTGCGCATGTGCACAAATGACAGCATGGCACCAACATGGCATGGCGTGGCAGAGCGCCGTGTATCCACGCTTTGGGGAAAGCCCTGGGAGAATGAGAAGAAGAAGAACTAAAACATTAGGCAGTTTGACAGTAAAAACTGAAATAAAAATGTAAAAAATATCAAGGTAAACTAAAAAAAAGAAAGAAAGAAAAGTAACTTCTCAGTTAAGAAGGATGATTACAGTTTCCGTGTCACATTTGTTCCATTTATTTCTAGTTTTCATTTTTGTTTCTCAAACTGGTTTGGAGCCTGGATTTTAACTATATGTTTACAGATGCAATTGAATTCAACATGTTACAGTGTAAAAATGGCTCTGTTATATATATATATGTGAAAGTGTCCATGTACCAGAAATTCTATCCATCCATTATCTGGAAGCGCTTATCCTATGCAGGGTCGTGGGTGAGCTGGAGCCTATCCCAGCTGACTACGGGTGAGAGGCAGGGTACACCCTGGACAAGTCACCAAATCATCACAGTGCTGACATACAGAGACAAACAACCATTCACACTCACATTCACACCTACAGTCAATTTAGAGCCACCAGTTAACCTAACCTGCATGTCTTTGGACTGTTGGGAAAGCCGGAGCACCCGGAGGAAACCCACACAGACATGGGGAGAACATGCAAACTCCACACAGAAAGGCCCCCATTGGCCGCTGGGCTTGAACGCAGAACCTTCTTGCTGTGAGGCAACAGTGCTAACCACTACACCACTGTGTCAGAATTTATTTATTCTAAATCTGTTTCTGGTCACACACATTTTACCAATACAGATCTCATGCTCAGTTGCTTGACGTTTCTTTCACAGACCATTATGATATTGATTTTTTTTTTGCTGTCATACTGACGTAAAGGCCCCACCCTCTGGCCCTGACATTTCTGCTTCAGTGGTTCCTGTCCAGCAAATTAATGACAAACAGAACTAATATTTCTGAGTCCCAGGACCATATCAGTGGAAAAGCACCTACAGGAACTGTTTTTTTTTCTTCTCCCAGATATCTTCATATTTTAATCATGAGTACAGCTGAAATCTGCAACTGTTCTTGTGAAAAACATCTCCACTGACAATGATTCTTAAAGCCTTTCTAAACCAAGGGTACAAAAATGCATAAATGAAGGGATTCAGGGCTGAGTTTAAATATCCAAACCAGACCATGACATCAATTAGCACTGGTGATATTGTGTAATCAACAAAAGGATCAATCATATTGCAGAGGAAAAATGGAGTCCAACAGATGAAGAAAACTCCAACCACAATGGCAAGGGTCATTGTACCTTTCCTTGTCCGGTACCTGAATACTCCAGGTTTGGGGCTGTGCATCCTGAGCTGACTGGCCAAAATGTTGATGGATCTCGCCTGGCTTCGAGCAACGATATAAATCCTGAAATAGATGGCAAACATAATTAAGCCAGGGATGAAAAACGAGACCATAGAGGTGACCACGGCTGAACCATGGCTAAAAAAGACCTGACACCCTCCCACACAGTGTATGTGGGACTTATAAAAATCTTCACTGCCTCTGAGGTTGAGTTCTCCAAACACCAAGGCGAAGGCGAATGCTGCAGAAATGAACCAGCTAGCTGAGACCAGAAACAGCACGGTGGGAGAACGAAAGCGTGAACGATACGTCAATGGGCTGCACACGGCACAAAACCTCTCTGCCGACACACACGTGAGGTGAAAAATGGAAGTTGTGCTCAACATGATGTCCATTCCTGTGTGTACCTTACACATAAAGTCAGAGAGGTACCAGCAACCATACACTGAGCGTATGGAGCTTAACGGCATTACAAAAACACCCAACAAGAAGTCACACATGGCCAGAGACAGGATTAAATGGTTGGTTGGTGTGTGGAGCTGCTTGAAGTGTGCTATTGAAATTATAACCAATATATTTCCCATCATAGTCGTGAGAATGGTAATTGCCATGCCAAAAAACATGGAGATCTGGACATTCAAAGGTCGTGAAATCCTCCAGCAAGATCCGTTGATGGATTCATAGTACACAGGCACATTCTGATTGAAGTTGGGCAGGGTTAGATTGTCCATTATGCTCCTTCCTTTGGGAGATAAACAAACTATCATTTACAAAATGATGTCATTATGGTCAAATACAAGAAAGGTTTCCAAAGAGACTTACATTTGCAAAGTGATGCTGATATGTTGCGTTCTCATCAAAGTTCCAAGTCAGACAAGGATTCATCACCCATTATGCTCCAAGCTGTGGCTGAGAAAGTGAAATTAGCTGGAAAATCCATGTCATTACCCAGGAAAGACTTGCATATGCAGTGTATATAAATATTTACCTTAAAGCTTGTTTTTGGTATGGTCCAACGAGCACATTCTGCTCCATCCTGTAAAAAAAATAATAAAAACTCATTTACAAGCTTCATGTCATAAAGTTGAAAGTACAAATACACTTCCTTTCACAAGTGGTTTGTTTACTGTACTCAGAAACTCACTTAGCAGGAGAACAGGAGAGCAGAACAGCACTTCTTCTTACTGTAAACAAATGGATAAATTTCTTCTGGGAACAAACACAGAAGACATTTTTAATCCTTTTTGAGTCTGGAAATAAACCATGGAATGTCTTTTCCCATGGGTGTCATTTATTTTATTGTGCGAAAACGGTCCTTTCGAAAAGTCCAGCATTCACAAGGTCTTCTGCAGAAGGAAAAAAAAATCAATGGTCCTTTAATACCTCCTTTTTTTTTAACTCTTCCAAACAGTGCAAACATCTCTGTGAAACCTAGATACATACGCAGATGCAACTTTTCCATGGACAAAATCTCAATTATGACCTATGCAAATACACCCCCACATACACACACGCACAATGAGGAGCAGATGTTTAATATTGACACTTGAAAAGGGACAGATATTGATACAAAGGCCTGGATTAAACAGATTGTCCTTCACATGCGCAATCACATTAACTCTGTGATTGTCTGAGTTACATATGTATGCATGTTTTGACACCTCACAATTTAATATCATGCCGTGTTACTTTTTATCTGATGAAGCACTGCTTTTGAATAAATCTTGTGAAGACTGATAGAGAGAAAAGTAAACATTCTGATGGAACAAATCTCCTCCCTCATTTATCCTTCTATTTCTAATGTGGATTATTTAGTCACTTGGTTGCTACCTGCTGTATCTGAATCCTCATGATTGTTTTGGTATTTGTTCCAGTGACAGTGTTGTATAATTGTTTGCATTTCCCTCAGGTGGGCGGACATACTGTAAATGAAAAGCATATGGAGACCATTTTATTCACTGGTGCCTTTGATTGAATTGCTTGAAGATTTAATTAACCATACTTTACCTTAGCCTTACAAGGATATTCATACTAATCATTATTATAAAATGCTAATGAACTTCAAATCATGTTAACAACAGATGTGCCATGTCTGTACCCGTTGCCATGTTCAGTGTCAGAAGTCTAAAAGTTATATCAGTATTTATAGATAGATGTTGATTATTGATCCCTGAATGAAATTTTGAGAAATTTATGCAGACAAGTTACACAGCTGCTTAAAGTAACATTTTTTAATAGCATCGAGACCACTACCTTTAAACACAAACCCATTTAAACCCAAGAAAAAAAAAAGGATAGAAAATGCAGAATGATAAAAGAAATAGGGGGTAGCTATGGTCTAAAGGTTAGCAAAACAGCCTTGGGCCCAAAGGGTCACTGGTTCAATTCCCTAGACCAGAAGGAAAAAATCCAAGGCTGAAGTGCCTTTGTACAAGGCACCTAACCCCCAAATGCTCCCCAGGCACTGAGTATGTGTGTGCTCATTTTATGTTGTTCTTGATGAGAGTTTTTTTTTAAATGAAAACTAAAAGGAATTTCCATCAATTATCTATACCATTTATCCATCAGGGTCATGGTGGAATCTGGAACCCATCCCACATGACTTCAGATGAGAGGTGGGGTTCACCCCGGGTAGGTTGCCAATCTATCGCAGGGCTAACATAGAGATGGACAGCCATTCACACTCACATTCACACCTATCGGCAATTTAGAGTAGCAAATTGACCTAATCCGCATGTCTTTGGACTGTGGGAGGAAACCAAAGCACATGGAGGAAACCCTGGAATGGGGAGAACATGCAAACTCTGAACAGAAAAGGCCCTGGTCAGCTGTAAGGTGTGAACCCAGAACCTCCTTGCTGTGAGGCAACAGTGCTAACCATTGCGTAATCGTGCCACCCATAAAAGGGCTAATGCAATGATATTTAAGTGAGAAGATGGCAATCATTTAAATAAATCTAACAGGAGCCTAGTATATTGCTGCATGAAAAGTTATATTTGGAATTATCACAATCACTGCAAATTTGGTTTTATTATGTGCATAATTTAATAAAACCACATGACACTAAATCTAGGTTAAAAAATCAAACTTTTCATCATTCTTTTAATTCAGTAATTTGAGTTGCTGAATGAATAAAATGTCAGTACTTATGTAAATTTGATTTTATGCTTTTTCAATCTCCTGTAAAGAAACTGTGCCTACAGTTTGAAAGATAGGATGACTGAGCACTCATCTGCGATGCTTAAATTTGTTTATGATGTTATCCATAAAAATAATATTCAGTCAAGATTTGAAGGTACTGTACATCTGCACTGGGTCACATCATCAAAGATATTTCCTGAGGTCATTGGGTGTTTTAAGTCTTTCAACATCGTCCATCCTCTCTCAGCAGCATTGGCCCATGGATCATTCCTCTTAATCCAAAGCCATCTGGAAGTATTCCCTGCAGCCTCCCTGGTGGACTTGATGGCTTTCCTTTTTGTAAATCTAGTCATGCCAAGTAGAGTGAAGACCTTGCACAGTGAGTGGACAGCAAACTTCAATACCTGACTTCAATGGGCTCACAGCATGCCTTCCAGCTTCTCCTCCCAGACTCATCCACCAGCTCCTGGTACTTGGACCAATTCCACTTATTTACCTCTTCCATACTGGCCTCCCAGAGAACTGTCAGCTCTATAAGGAGTACCTGCTTTGAAGACACTGATAATAGGAGCACACTTGGCCTTCAAAGTTGTCAAAACATGGTCTGGGAACTTCAGCTGCCTCCACAAGTTGACTCACAGCTCCCAGTTTGACACAAAGGTGAGCAGACTGGCTGGTGATCTGGGCTGTGACTGAGGCTGCTTGCCAGCTCTGACAAAGACAATGTTTCTCAAGCCACAGACATGCTTGTTGTTGGCCATGGGTTTGGAAATGGCCCCTGCAAATGTCTTCACCACCATCATGTCACCAGTGGTGGCAGCCCTCCTCCAGGGCTGTTAAACAACTGCTGAGGATGTGCTTGAGTAAACCTATTTCAGGGTACAGAGGACATGCTGGAGACTCACTTTTGCCTCAGATGTGGAGATTTTCTGTGCTAAGTAGGACATCATACACAACTTGACCTTGGAGTTGCTTTTAATCTCATTGTACATGAGTATAGTGACAATAAAGGCATTCTATTCTATTCTATACTCTGGGGTTCTGCATGCCAGATATCAGTCCAGGAGATCTCCCTCTCTAGCCCACCTTATCCATGTTCTCTACTGTTCCATGCCCACCATCCTGCTGGTCGGTTACTCCTCAACACCTGTCTGCACCTCCTCCAGGACTAGATGAAGACTGTCACTGCTATCACTTATTATAGAGAGGTTGTGGGATGGCCCCCAACCTTGTCCATCCAGTTGCCATCATGCCCATCAAAGCCCTGTATCTCCACCGAGATTCTGCAATCTGCAAGCCTCCCTGGGCTCTCCACTTCCTGCCTACCTGCACTATAACATCTGCTGATACCACTCTAGCATCCCTGAAGTCCTGATAGAGCAGTGCTTCTATTATGCAAGAAACCCTGAACTCCTCATTCAGGCTGCTGATAGGAAACTAGAGTTTGTTGCTCCTCTCAGACAGTGCTGTGTTTTTGGGGCAGACCCAGACATCTATGGAGGTGGCTACTAATCTTCCTCTCCAAGTTCTCTACTGTTGACAGGGTTGCCTCGTACACCAGCAGAGGCCAGAGGGCTCAAGGTAAAATGCCATGTTGGTAAATCCATGCCTTGAACCTGCTAGATAGGCCAGACTTCTTTACTGTGGTGAACGAAGTTTCATGCTCCTTGATGGTTGCTTGTCTTGCCATTGTATCCCTGAGGCTCCAGTCAAAGACCTTGCCTAGGCTCTTGACTGGTTTCTCAGTGATGAATGGGATTTCAATGTCATCCAAACAGAAGCAAAATGTCTCCACCACTTTTCCACTCTTCAAAACCATGGCCTTGGATTTGGCAAGTTTGAAACTCACTCTTGCCCAGGAGATAAGCTTTTCCAGGAGGATGATTTATCTATCACCAGACACTGATGATGTGGTGACAGAGGTGTCACCCATAAAGGTTCTGATGAGGGCTCTCAAATGCCAGACTTGGAAAGAGGGTCTCTGCACTCAGTTTCAGCTGCCTTGACCACCATATTCATGACAAGGGCAAAGATAATAACAGAGAAGATGCACCCAGTTATAATCATCTTTTCAAGCCAGTACCAGTCTGATGCTGTATTCCCAGAAGTGACTTTAAGCCTGAAATTCTTTTAGTAGTTCAGAATGAGGGCCATGGTCTTAATTTGTACATGGTGTCATTCCAGAGTAGTCTTGACCAGCTCGTGTTTTTGAGCCATATGCATTGCTGAGGTCAAGCCAAAGGACAACCAGGACCCTTGTCCCTTTATGCACTTCCCTGATCAGCTGGGTGACAACTCCAGTGTGTTCTAGGCACCCTGGAACTCAAGGAATGCCATCTTTCTGTACTGAGGGGTCAATGTAGACATTCTTTAGGAAGAAGTCTCTGCTGGATAGAACAGTAAAGATCTTCCTGTGAGATGAATCTGAACTGCTCTAGCTTGGTTGAGTTCTCTTGTTTGTGTATACAGACACCCTCCACTGGTCCACTACAGTGCCCCTGCACCAAATCATGTGCTGAATATTCCAGAGGATTCTGAGGAACTCTGGGCAGTGCTTTTACACCTTATAGGGTACTCCACTGGGCCCTGGAGCAGAGCTGGCTCTGGCTGCTGCACCCACCCCCTGGATTTGCTGGATTGTTCTTAACAGTATTGCTCAGAATTTTGTGAAGGAAGTGATCTACCTTTACTTCTATCAGCAAGATGACTGCTGCACTTCTGGCCTAATAGCTGTGATGAAAGTCCAAATGAACCAGTTATGAATGCAGGTTTGCTTCCTGGCTCTCTCCCTCTCTCCCCTCAATCTCCTGTGCTATTCTGTTCTGCACAGGGTCATGAGCTTCTTCCTGATGATGTTACAGAGGTCAGCCAGTGGTGATTTCTTCTCCCCAGTTGCAACCTTGAACCGTCTTGCCAAAGTCCAAATCTCTTGTTGTAGTTGGTGGATCTTGTCTGACCTTTGGTTCATGGTGTACCTGAGTCTGTTGGTTATGCCCTCTTTGACACCAAACATCTTTGCCGTAAAACTGACAATGATGGTGATCATTGTCTGAAGCTGTCGGTCTGCATTTCCCTTTGTTACTGATTTGATGATACTGATTTGATGATTCATAAATATATGCAGGTGTCATTTCTAATAAACATCTATTTGTTTCCTGTGGGGAAATGGTGCATGATAAAACATGAGCCAATCAAGTGCAATTACAGCCACATGAGGGAAAAATTATGTTTTTCATTGGTTTGTAGTCAGAAGTGTTTCATTTCTCTTTTGTCTCTGACTTCCTATATAAATATATGAATACATGTATAGGCTACCAGTTGTTTGTCTTTGATCAGAAGTCAGCCACTCAGTCATCCAGAGGTAATAAAAAAAAAGTTCTCAATATAATTAATTATGCATGATGATTCAAGTAACATGCAAATGCTGTTAATGATTTATGTATTGTATGTACTGTACATTTTGCTTTAATTTTTTTGTAGTTTGTTTTTCATCTTTTAACAGATGGTGCACATTGTGTTAGTGCTGATGAACTCCCTATCTATCTATCTATCTATCTATCTATCTATCTATCTATCTATCTATCTATCTATCACACATGTTTGCCTTTAAACCTATACCATTTCTCTCAGGCTCATTATTGAGAAGGAAATCAGCTCTAGGAGAACTTGAATTATCTGAAATTATTATTCTGGACCCTTTGGTTCTTGCCAGTTAAAAAAAAAAAAGTAAATGACAAAATTGCATACCTTTTTATTTTTCTTGAAAGGTATGCAAAAGTTGCACTGTAATATTGACATTTGAAGCCTATAAACCTAGAATTAGTTTTTTGTTTGTTTTTTTTCCTGTGGACACTAATTGCTTTGGCTAAATTGTTATATTAAAAAAAATGCAAGAAGACTTTTGCACAGTGTTGTAATTTAATATAAATGTATAAGTAGTATGCTTCTAGATAAATGTAGCTTGAAGCTCAACTCGATGGAAGTGTAAAGTCCAGAGAATGTCAATGAGTTCTCTCATTTCAGATGTTAATGGATGTTCATTGATGTTTAAGCATGTCACTGCTGTTCATCAGAAAAGCTTTATTATAGTGCTACAAAGGACTTTTTTCAGTTTCTTCAACAGTAAGTTGATTGGACAATTGTCCAACTGTTCTTTCATGAGTGGGAATAATCTAAAACATCTTTAGGAAATCTACAGCTGTAATATTTTGTTTCAGGTTACAGAGCTTCATGATATAAAAAATTGATAATTGCAATGATAAAATAATATAATGACAGAGTGATCCAAAATTGCTGATCTTACAGTTTCACACTAAAAATAAATTTTTAAAAAACCTTTAGTTTCAACAGAAACTGAATTTACATGTTTCTTTTATTTTAATATTTTTTCCTGTTGTGATTACACCTAAGATTTTTTTTTTTTTCTGTGATGTAAAATTTGTATTTGTAGTGTCTCGAATACTGTCACACCATAATGGTGTCTTTATTGCGTGAAACATCCACCAGTCTGTGATATGAGATGAGGTTTAAAGTTAAAGGCTGAACCAGAACCAGATAAGGACTTTGTTTATTATAGTAAAATTATAATGCACATATTTTCCGAGTATGTCAAAGATAAATTATAAATACTTTCATTGCACTGTTATATTTCTATATTTAGTCAATAATAAGGAATATTCTGAGGCTTTGTGGTGTGTGTGTGTGTGTGTGTGTGTGTGTGTGTGTGAGATCAAAATATATTTATACATAAAAACTATATCAATAGGACTGGGTTACACTCCCATTAGCGTAGACATGACGATTTGCTTATTTGACTGTAATACTAATTTTAATTTCAAATTTTGGTGTTTTGTATTTCATACTACTGAAAGAAAGGATAACTAGAGTAAGATTTAAAAAAAAAAAAACAGCCAAATATAGCCAACATCAGTTTACTGTATAACACTTAAAGGTAAACTGTCTTTCAGATTTTTCAAGTGTAGGTCATAAAAATAATTTTCCCGACACCCAATTATTTTTGTTTAGTGGACCTAAAACTACTGATTTCAAATCACAGACTTCCAATTTTATTAGTTTTTTTTTTAATAGAACAATTAATGAATTTAGAGCCACATGTCCCTAAATTCTCCACTATTTTTTCCTGCTTCGCCATGACCCAATTCAAGATACTACGTCATGCATCACGTGGTGGGCTTTCCCCGTTCACGCAAGGCGTTTTGGGATACAAATTTCAAACAGGAGACAAAAATGGAGGATGTGAGTGTGCGAATGAAACGTGAAAGACCGACGACAGTCACAGAAAGCGAGAAGAAAAGACGTTATGTTCTATGCGAAGGAAAGGAAACACAGGACCAAACTAATAAACATCGACGGTCAGCGAGCGCCTCGGTGTGATCAGCTGTTTGTTTAGCGACAGAATGATGGAACGGTCAGTGCTTGGTCAAAGGTAAACCTGCGCATGCACACACGGACTTACTCTGTCTGCTTGACTGCGCAAAGCGAGCGATTTCATGCACATTATTTGCTCAGGAATCCCCTAAAATTAAATAACTTCCCAGCCACAGAATGGCCTGATATTTTGTGAGATATTACAGAAATGAACATATACCGGTATCACAATGACCACATTTCAGATGGAACTAAATTTCACTGATTTTATGAAATCGAAAGGCCGTCTTGCTTTAAATCACGTACCTGTGAATGAACATAATTTCTCTGAAATATTTGTTTTGTAGTTTGCCACGCTGCCAAGTTTGCCAAGTTCGGTGATGTCCGATTTTGTGAAACAGTACAGCGAGTATTTTGTGCTACTTTGTCTTCTTGATGACTATGACCTTCTCCAAAAAAGCCTTCAGCATTAAAATATATAAAGAAGCATGATATGAACATTCTGACGGAAAGTCTGCATGTGCAAGGACCTTTCGTCGGACATCTCTAGAGGCAGGACAATTTGTCAGAACGCTGGTTGTGTGCAATGAACAAGTAATGAACTTGCACGAGACATTGGTGATTAACATCTTCGATCACCATGACGCATTCATGCAAACAAACCAAAGCTGTATAAATGAATAAACCAATAGTGTAAATATTATAAGAAAAATTGATGAATGAAAACATAATGTAGAAAGCCTGTCTCTGTTTTGTCCTAGAAAGGATAATGAGAAGCGGTGAGACATAGTTTTGACACTTATGGCAGCCGATAGAGTTAAATGTACTGTATCAACATTTCAGCTCTCCATTGGTCATGATAATAGCAACTGCTATATATAAACTGCAGCGAGATTGCATTGAGATGTGTTTTTCCATCAGACAGTCATGATTTTCTCCACCATTAGTGCTTTTGAAAATGTAGGGTTGTGTACTTATTGTATTTGTTGTCGTTTTATGTCTAGAATTCATCAATTCGTATTATAGAGTCTTGGACTGAGGAAATAAGCAGTTTTTTTTTTTTTAAATAGCGTCTCAGTTTTTCTTTCTGTGCAGGTTGGTGTGGCATATGTTTGCTTAGGCTATGGCCACACTACAGCTCGCAATGCTTTGCGATGGGTTTTGGTGGCGATGTGTACTTCGTACAGGCGAGCTAAAAGTTGTGATCACACAGCAGGTGAACACTTGGCCCTTTTCTTTTGAGGAGACCTGGCATTTGTCCTCAGAGGCATGCTTGAGGGTTTTGTATG
>JAOEHJ010000012.1:1524947-1535725 GCA_025447855.1 Potamarius usumacintae
TCAAAACTTAAAAATCTTAGTTGTCACATAAACTCAAAAATCCTGTGCAGTAAGTTGCCTTGAATTTTTAAGTTGGCATAACTTTTTTTTTTTACAGTGTACATAAAAATCATACATTCTCCAATTATGTAATAATCATAAATCCTACAATTCTGAAAAAAAACATAAATCATACAATTATGTAAAAATAATAAATCTAACAATTCCGAAAAAATCATAAATCATACAATTACGTAAAAATCATACAATTATGTAAAAATCATACAATTACGTAAAAATCATAAATCCTATGATTATGTAAAAATCATACATCCTACAATTACATAAAAATCATAAATCATACAATTCTAAAAAAAAACATAAATACTATGATTACGTAAAAATCATAAATCTTACAATTCTGAAAAAAGTCATAATTCCGACAATTACGTAAAAAATCACAAATGCTGTGACTATGTAAAAACTGTACCTGATACAGCTATGCATCAATCATATCACTATATAAAAGTTGCAAATGTTATGTAAAAATGGAAAATGCTACAGCTAAGTAAAACTTAATGCTCTACCATTTATATTGTAAAAATTATAAACACCGATTTACATAGAAAACATAAAATGATACGGCTACGTAAAAATCCTAAGTGCCACGGCATTTACAACGTAAAAATCATAAAGGCGAAGACTATTTAAAATTCCACAGCTACTATTAACAGCTAATGTCGTAAACCTAACTATTGCAGATGTTACAGCTACGTAAAAGAATCATAAGTAACAAACTGCATGTTTACATCCACTGACAGTTAAAATAAATAATAAACAAAATGCTTGAATGATGCGATTTTTCATCCTACAGTGAAACAGGTCAAAAGTGTTCAGGTGACAAAAGGGGCGGAGTTATCTCTCTACCTGTAATATATGTAATAGACAGTAGATTATACTTTAACCTCTTTAGTCTAGGTTAATTTTTTTTTTTAACGATTTTTATTTAGCACATCTGGTCACCATGGAAACAAAACTTCAAAAAGGAAGTAGTTCAGGGATAAAGTGAGACAGCTCGGTGTTTATGAGATTTTCTTTGGATGAAGTTTTATACAGAAAATCATTGCGATAAAAAATTGATAGAGTTCATGTTTCATCCAAACTACAGCTGAAAGTTGGCATCGTCTTCGTTCCACTGGCGAACTTTTATTTCCACGTTAAAGGGTTTCTGAGCTTGTTTTTTCTCTCTTCCCTCCGCTAACGGAGAGCTGTGTGTGTGTGGAGCATCGCCTGATGAAAAGTGGTGAGGAAATTCTGCAGCTGAACTTCCGCGAGCTATTCATTTATTTATTAACGGCCTTTTCCCGTCTGTTCCATTTCATCTCTTTATTTATTTTATTATTTTTGTAAAGAAAGTAGAAAGTATTGAGGACATGAAATTTACATCTGCTGAGCTGTTATCAGGTTTAACTGTCCAATTAAAAACCTGAAGTCTCAGCCATTTCAGAGAGAGAGAGAGAGAGGAAATGAGAAATAGTGACAGAGTGATAAGTAAAAATACATTAAATGGAAATAGAGTGCTGGAGAAGAAGAAAGAAAGAAAGACAATCAGACAGAGCCAGACAACGTGAACGAGAGACAGATGGATACACAAGCAGAGAGAGGGAAAGAAAGGAGAAAGTGAGACACACAGTGAGACGGGCAGGTTGGTGTGAGAGAGACAGGTTGGTGAGAGACAGATGGTGAGAGAGACAGACAGGTTTGTGTGAGAGACAAGTGGTGAGGGACACAGAGAGGCTGGTGTGAGAGACAGACAGGCTGGTGAGAGAGACGAACTAGTTGGTGAGAGAGACAGACTGGTTGGTGAGAGAGAGACAGACAGGTTGGTGAGAGAGAGACAGGTTGGTGAAACAGACAGGTTGGTGAGAGACAGATAGGTTTGTGAGAGAGACAGACAGGTTCATGAGAAAGACAGATGTGTGAGAGACAGATGGTGAGAGAGACAGACAGGTTGGTGAGAGAGACAGACAGGTCAGTGATGTATCAGTGTTTTACTCAGGGGTTTTTATAAAAAGTCACTCTAGTTTTTCTTTTTCTTTTTTCTTCGTCTCCTTTTGAAAGCTGACCTGAATGTCACTGTGCCCTGAAGCAGCGTGCTACAGGATACCCATCACACACACACACACACACACACACACACACACACGCACACACACACACGCACACAGAGTAACTGTAACTCCATCACCTCTCCGGCTGCTCGGGGCCTGCGGGTGTTCCTCTGCTCAATGGACAGAGAGACACCGGAGGATCATGGGAAATCTTTGCTTTTCTCTTCTTGTTTTTTTCCCTGTCTCTCCTTTATGCTTCGTCTCGTCTCTCTCTCATCCTCATCCTGATCCTTTTCCTCTTTTTTCTTTTTTTTTACAAGTAAACAGTGAGACTCTCTCTCTCTCTCTCTCTCTCTCTCTCTCTCTGGCCGACACGTAAAGGTCGCGGCTGCTAAAACTGCAACTTCCCTTTTTTCTCTGTTTCTGAAGTCCTTTAACCCATCTTTAGCTTTCTGCATCATGTGCCAGAAATCACTAGCATGCATTTATATCTTTCATATTATCTTTCAAAATATTTTATTTAGGAGTTTACTTTTTTTTTAATAGTTATAATTAATGTAAAGTGTGTTTTAATGGCATTTAATTTTTTTTTTACAATAATGCTGAAAAATGTGAAAAAATATTGTTTAGTACCATAAAAAATCATAATGATATTTTTATAAAATTAGTTATAAAATAAAAAATACACACTTAAGCGAGTACAGTATGTCGTGACATTATATTTATATTATAATGTGTGTAAGTCATCAACGTATTGTAGCTGAGAGCTTTTTGGGGTTTTATGAGAGTTTATAAAAAACGTATTAATCATTTAAAATAAAAGCAAATGACTCACAATTATATCCACATTCATGAAGAGTTATAAATGCTGGCTTTTAAAAAAAAATGAAGTAAAGCTTCATGTAATTTAGTAATAATACTTTGCGAGCATTTATAAACACTGATAAAGCCTCAGAACAGTTCTACAATTTATGAACAGCTTATAAACCTCTCATAATATAAATAAACAACTATAGCTACTTTTATTATTAGTTTTTTTTATCTGTTAAAATATATTACATTAAAAAATAAATAATGAAAGGACCTGCAGTCGATGATTAGACGTTAATAAACGATAGTTTCAAGCTTTAGGAGCCTTTATCAGAGATTATAAATGATTATGAAGCATTAATAACCAAATTACACACAATTATATGCATAGACATAGTGAGTTATTAATGCTGATTTTTAGTTTGAAATTAAATGTTTTTTTGTTTTTTTTTAAATTAGGAGTTAAAGCAAATTCAGGTCCAATTCTGTGTGTTTAAAAATGTAGTGAAAATGTTAATTATATTAATTGAATATGATGCAGGATGTGAATTAAAATGTGCAATTAGACTTTAGACTTTAAATCAGCTTTAAAAAAAGTTTCTTTTTACCACTACAAGCCACAGCACTAAAAACAGCACTTAAGAAAGAAAAAGGTTATGTTAAATTACCTGACAGTTTTAATAATACATATTGTACAGATTGAATTAGAAAAGTCAAACTGAACAGCCGTAGTTCGTTAGAAAATAATAAATAATAAAGCTAATTAGATATCAAAAGTGATGCAGTGGGAGACTGCAGTCGTTATTAGCAGTGAGATGGAAATCTTTTTTTTTTTCACTATCAGGAAAGTGTCTCAGAAAACGTCCTGTTGGACCAATGAAGCTCCGTTGACAGCTTTTTAAAGCACCCTTCATTTAAGCTCATTTATCTCCGAGACAGTTGTGAAACGTTTCGATTCTCAGTAGAGGTGTAGAACGATGTAGGACGCTCTAATCCAGTGTTCACCGTCACACACCGATGCCAACAGACACCTCAAAATTCCATCAAACGCCAACAGTGTCATAAAAAAAACCCCAAAGCAAAACACAACACTTGGTGTTCTCATAAAACACCAAATAGCAGCATCAAACACCTAAAAGAAATCCTCCATCAAAGGCCCACGTTCCCCACCATTCTCCAACAAACTCTCAAATCGTCCAGTGATATTCATGTTTCAATCCAATGTCAACATTTTCAAGTCCAACAGTGTGTCAGAAAACAGTGTTATTCATAAAACAGCATCAAACACCAAAAAGCCTCCATCAAAAACCGACATTTCTCATCATTCTCCATCAATCAGTGAAATTATCCATCAAACACCAACAAACACCATAAAACTCCATCGAGTCCAACACTGTGTCAACAAACATTATTTTTTGAAATAAAACACCAAGAAACAGCATCAAACACCAAAATTAATAATCAAACACCAACATGGACAATCAAACGCCAACAAACACCATAAAACTCCATCGACTCCAACACTGTGCCAACAAACATCATTTTTTAACCCAAATACCAACAAACATCATTAAACACCAAAAAAACTCCATCAAACACCAACATTTCCCATCATTCTCCATCAATGAGTGAAATTATCCATCAAACACCAACATTAACAAACACTAACAAACATAGTAAAACTCCATCGACTCCAACACTGTCAACGAACATCATTTTTTTAACCAAAACACCAACAAATAGCATCAAACACCAACATTTCCCATCATTCTCCATCAATCAGTGAAATTATCCATCAAACACCAACATTAACAAACACCATAAAACTCCATCGACTCCAACAGTGTCAACAAACATCATTTTTTGAAATAAAACACCAACAAACAGCATCAAACACCAAAAAAATACCTCCATCAGTTTCTTGTCCAACTACAACAATCATTACAAATAACATTCTTAATGAAACAACACCTCAAAGCTCCATCAACCTTCAGCAACGCATCAAAAAGCACAATATTATTCATAAAGCATCACCAAACAGCATCAGTCCAGCAAACACCAACGTTTACCATTAAAAAGTGTATTTTTCCAGCAAACACATTAAAATAACGCATTGAGGTGTTTTACCAAGGTGTTTGTCTGTTCTCCAGGTGTTCCAGATAGCATACATCATCCTAAAGGCTGCAAACTCTCCACGGCCTGGAAACTGGATCCTGGAACGATCTCTGGATGGAGAAACCTTCATGCCGTGGCAGTATTATGCCATCACAGATACGGAATGCATCACACGCTTCAATATCATCCCAAGAACTGGACCACCAGCCTATAAACAGGATGATGAAGTCATCTGTACATCATTTTACTCTAAAATCCACCCGCTGGAGAACGGAGAGGTGAGGAGACAGAATGGGTTATCATTCTGTCTGTGTGACATTCCACTTCATAAGTATTCATTTGTCTGACAAGTCCAGGCTAGGGAACATGGTTGAGAGTTCTTTTTGATAATTCTGGGATTTTAACTCACAACCTTCTGGACTCCAGCTTCAGTATAAATACAGTGGATGTGTGGATCCCTCTGCTGGTCCAATATCATGATCATTTACTCGCACTTGTCAAAAAAAAAAAAATGCTCCATACCAGGTGATACTATGTGACATAATTCGCAAACACCAACAAACACATCCTACAAGAAACACACCAGCATTTTTCAAACAAACACCAACTTTCCCAGCAACTATAAACATTCTTCACACACCATCTTCCAACACATACCAGCAGTCACCATCAAACACCAACATTCACCATCAAACACCAATATTCACCATCAAACACCAACATTCACAAACACCAGAATTCTCCATCAAACACCAACATTCACCATCAAACACCGAAATTCACCATCAAACACCAACATTCTCCATCAGACACCATCATTCTCCATCAAACACCAACATTCTCAATCAAACACCAACATTCTCAATCAAACAACATTCTCCATCAAACACCAACATTCTCAATCAAACAACATTCACCATCAAACACCAACATTCACCATCAAACACCAATATTCACCATCAAACACCAACATTCACCATCAAACACCAACATTCACAAACACCAGAATTCTCCATCAAACACCAACATTCACCATCAAACACCAGCATTCACAAGCACCAACATTCACTATCAAACACCAACATTCACAATCAAACACCAACATTCTCCATCATACACCAACATTCTCCATCAAACACCAATATTCAGAAACACCAGCATTCTCCAGCAAACACCAACATTATCAAACACCAGCATTCTCCAGCAAACACCAGCATTCTCCAGCAAACACCAACATTCTCAATCAAACAGCATTCTCCATCAAACACCAACATTCTCAATCAAACACCAACATTCTCCATCAAACACCAATATTCACAAACACCAACATTATCAAACACCAACACTCTCCATCAAACACCAGCATTCCCCATCAAACACCAACATTCTCAATCAAACATCATTCTCTATCAAACACCAATATTCACAAACAACAACATTCCCAAATAAACACTAGCATTCACAATCAAACACCAACACTCTCAAACACCAACATTCCCAATTAAACACCAGCATTCTTGATCAAAAACCAATCAGCAATCATGCTTTAACTTTATTTACTTTTACTTTTGATTTTTTTCCAACTGGCTTCAGAACAGTAACGTGTTGTTTTTTTCTTGTTCCCGTCCCGAGGTTGGTGCGCTAACGGCGTCAGTGTAACATCAGTGATCACAGAAGTGGACTTTACATAAAATGCAGATAAGAATATTTAGAAACACAATGTGTTATTCGAAATAAAACGGTAGCTGCTTTGGAACAAATAATACGAGAAAAAGCAACAATTTGTTAAAGAGCAAGTTTTAACTTGGGCTCAGGATGCGTTCTTCATCAGAAGGACGAGGGGAAAAAAGCGAAGACGTGTTTGAGGAAGAGCTGCGTCTCATTTCATCCCATTTCTGATGGTTGAGGTTTCTCTTTGACTTTGTGACGTGTTTTCTTTCACGGTTCTGAAATGACAGGAAGTGAAATGGGCTTATTGAATTGCAGACGAAGTGAAATTTTACCAACACAAACATCAAGGGGAAAACAAAAAAGAAGAAGAAGACATACAATGACTGCATTTTCTTCTTTCCTCATTCCTGCTACAGAACGGTGAGAACGGTGCTTTGTGGGAAAACAGCTTTTTGATGAGAAAGACACGAAGAAGGCAAGGACAAGGAAATGAAAGAGGGGAAAAAAGGAGGGGCAGAGCGACAAAGAAAGAGTGAAATGGGAAGAACGAAGAGGTTACAGTCTTTTTGTGCGTGCGTGTGTGTGTGTGTGTGTGTGTGTGTAAGAGATAAGATCTCAGGCCTTGAGTAAAAGGCAATATTACAGTAGTGTTATTATTGTTATTCAAATTGGTTTAAATTCAACATGGTTTAAAGAAAGGACAACAGAAAGGACGACATAAAAGCTCATATTAAATAAAAGTGGAAAACACGTGTGCACACACACACAGGTGTTA
Organism: Potamarius usumacintae; assembly: GCA_025447855.1. NCBI lineage: Eukaryota > Metazoa > Chordata > Actinopteri > Siluriformes > Ariidae > Potamarius > Potamarius usumacintae. The sequence continues at coordinate 1,532,409 of JAOEHJ010000012.1, forward strand.
TCCAACCATATATATTTTTTTTTTTCACAGCACTTTTTATTTCTGGATTCTGATTGGTCAGAAGGTGTTGATTTAATTTCTATAACAGCAGCTCCGACACATTATCGTTTCCATAGTAATCTGTCCATCAATCATCCACCAGTTTTCCATCCCTCTTCCCTTTATCCCTTTCTTCTTCTCATATTCTCAGATCCACACGTCATTGATAAACGGGCGTCCAAGTGCCGATGATCCGTCACCAACGCTGCTCAACTTCACCACCGCTCGCTACATTCGCTTCCGGTTTCTACGGATACGAACCCTGAACGCTGACCTCATGACGCTGGCTCTCAACGATCCCCGAGACATCGACCCCATCGTCACCAGACGGGTGTGTATCATGCAGACGCTTCAGCTTACATCAAAATTCAGTATTGAGAGAAGTGAAGATTTAGGCTCGAGATGTACCGAAGGCTTCTCGAAAACCGAATTCTAGAATTCTCTTTCTTTCCCAGATATTTAAACTCCCTTTGTTCATTACCTCCGCTTTTGTTTGTCTGACTGTAAGCAAGATTGCGCAAAACCAACCGACGTGATTTCCATGAAACTTGGTAGAAGGGTGTAACATGGGCCGAGGACGAACCCTTTCAATTTTGAATTAGATCCAAGTTCACAGGGTGGATCCAGGAATTTCGTATCACTTTCGCTAACATTTTCAGATATGGCATTTGGTCTTGATGGAAGTTCGCGCTCAACAACAATATCCATCTGAAAATTCACTAGATGTCAGTAAAGTTCAAGAGTGACAAAACATATTCCAGAAATGCCAGCATACACAATTTGGGCATAGCAGCTATGGATTTGAAGCACAATTACAGTGCTATGCATAGACCTGAAAATAATACATTTTTCAACCGGTTTTGGCCGTGTATCAATCAAATCAACATATTTTTGCCGTTTGGACTGTTCCACGTGTCATTGCGTACACTGATTCTGATAATTCCGGGAATTTCCTTATCCTTATTTTAGTTGCACTGTGATTGGCCGAGTGGTAACCTAATTCATGCTCTCGGCTAATCACAGCATGTGTTAAATGCAGTGCTCAGAAATGTGCAGTAGTGATGCGTAGTCATCTTCCTGGAAGCAACCTGTGGCTGTGTCCGAAATCACTCACTTGTGATAAGGAATTCTATATAGAGGACTATATAGTGAGCTCATTGGTAAAATAAAAAAAAAATAAAAAAATTTTTCAGACACTACTCTGCCGCATCGTTATTTATGTCATTACTGTCACACAATTAAAACATGCCAGATCAGGCGGCTGGTGGGTTTTCAAAATAATAAATCCATATTATACTGAGCGTATTTCCCACATTAATAAATACCAAGTATTTTGTGTCTGCTACAGCATTCAGTTCTTTTAACCCTCTGGGGTCTGAAGGTATTTTCTGGCACTCTAATGATTTTGTTGTCAATTACAACAAATCTAAGCAGTGTTTTCAAAGTTATATGACTTTTTTGTATTCAGCACAAGTTCTGCTACAATAATATCTCTGTAGTCTGTATGTCATGGTTGTACTTTAAAAAAATAACAGATAAATGAAGATGTTGTAAAAAGCAGTTATAGAACTGTGTTGGAATGTGTAAAAAAAAAAAAAACATGACCTTACCCATTGCGAGGAACCGTTTTGGTCACTAGAGGTGATTATGTTCAGTCTGAGGAATGGATTAAACACAAAAACTTAAATCTGCTCCATTGATTTGGAAAATTAACTGACCATCAAAAAAAAAATCCTATTGTTTTGGGATAAAGGGTTGGCAGCAGGAGGGGTATTCAATGACAAGGGTAAAAATTTCCATTCCAGTCAATGAGAAGAGTGAAAACCTCTCCCATTGCCATCTCTTAATCCCATCGCCATCTCTTAATCCCATCAGGTCAAGTCCCAGTGGGTAAGGTCATGTTTATTCACACATTCCAACACAGTTCTACAACTGATTTTTACAACATCTTCATTTATCTGGTATTTGACTTTATTTTGGTTTTTGACTCTTTTCAGTGGGTCTTGAAATTAACTCTTGTACTATTTTACTCAGTTCAGAGCCACAACCAACTCTGTTATACAATTACTCTGTAATTTTGCTCCAACTCCAAATTTTACTCTCTCAACTCAAAATAGAGCAAAATTAACCATTTTTGAGGAAAATACTTTTAACTCTGGAAAAATTGTTCAGTCATGTGGTGTATGCACTACACCACATGCATATTAACCAATATGCTCATAATATTTACACTTACTCGAGTTGATCTTCGGCTGGATTGAGTCAAAGTAAAAAAAAAAAAAAAAAAAGGCACTATTCAGTGTCACAGTTCTCAAGATTTAATTGAATCACTGTCCTGAATCATCTGAAGCGCATATAATCCGTGTGCCATCTTGCAACAAGTTTTACCTCCGAATAGCCTAAACTATGGCTGACAGATTTTATCCTGTTTGTGGTAGGCATTCCCACCGCGAAAGAGTGGTGAGAATGCCAATCAAACTGAAAGCGTGAAAGTGATTATCATGCTGTTACCATGTGAATAGTCTTTTATGAATGCATAAGTGGGTACTCAGTACTCCGACTCCAGTGTGACCGAGTAAGGTGACAAGTTTTATGTTTCATCTAATTTAGGTAATTTAAAAAATATAATATTATTTGGTAGTGGACACATAGGAAAGTGTAAAGTTTCTATCAATATGTTTATCATGCTTGTATGATAAAAACTCGAAGATATTTACCTAAATGCATGACCTACTCATTTTAAACCTGCCAAGCTTCGCCGACAAAGCTCTTGACCCCAGAGGGTTAAAAGAGAGGTGCTACTATGAACATTGTTGATTATTGTAATCTGTTAAATCAACAAGTTAACAAAATCAGCGATACTGCATCAAAATGCGCTTTACTGGTCCATAAAAAAAGCATGTAAACCCATTCTAAACTTTATAACAAACACATTTTTATTATAATAGTCTATCTAGGGACTCAACTTATCTGAGCATTTTGGACAAAGTATGAAAACTGTAGATCTACATATCTGTATTTTATGGGCTTCAGTCAACTGAACAAAAGTAATGGGACACCATGTATACACTCACTATATTAAGTAACATTTTCTGTACTTATTTTGTATAAAACACAGTACAAATAAAAAATGAATGCTGTTATCCTAGAGAAATTGCCAGATTGTCGAATTTTTCATATACAGTGCCTTACAAAAAAGTTTTCATCCCCCTTGGTGTTTGTCCCGTTTTGTTGCATTACAAGCTGGAATTAAAATGGATTTTTGGGGGGTTAGCACC
>JAOEHJ010000012.1:1771342-1781461 GCA_025447855.1 Potamarius usumacintae
GCAAAAATGAGTACACCTCACAACAAAAACTACTACATCTAGTACTTTGTATGGCCTCCATGATTTTTAATGACAGCTGTTATGTTTGGGCCTTACTTTATTTAGTGATTGATCGCCACCTAGTGGCTAATATATACCTTGCCAGTTATGTGATTGTATGTTCAGTTCAGCCATGAGTTTTCTCAGTAAACAGTTGAACTTATCACTGTCTCCGTCTCCGTTATTACAAAGATCACGGATATCACAGTGGCGACGAGGATGGGATTAATGCAAGGGGAATAATCAAAGGACACCGAAAGGACAAGTAGAGAAAGGAAAAGTCACCGGACTGACGAGAACAACTGGCTATTGAAACAACTTGTGCTAGCACCATGGCGTTCCAAATAGGTAGCATTGGGCAGTATAAGGAATCGGAAGAAGATTTTGAATCCTATCTCGAACGTTTCGAACAGTGGATAATTGCGAATGCGGTGCCTGCCGACAAAAAGGTCAGTGCTTTCTTATCTACGATTGGGCCAGACGCATATCGCCTACTGAAGAATTTAACTGCTCCAACGAAACCTAGCACTATGGGCTACAAAGCACTTATCAAGGAGCTAACGGATCATTACAAACCACAAAAGAATGTGATTGCGGAAAGATTCCGTTTCCAACGGAGAAGCCAGCAAGAAGGAGAAAGTGTAACCAGTTTTATTGTAGCCCTGAAACAGCTCTCTATACACTGTGAATTCGCTGGACATTTGGATGAAGCGCTCCGAGACAGATTTGTCTGTGGACTGCGGTCAGAAGCTATGCAAAAACGACTTCTGACAGAACGGGAGTTGACTTTCAAAACTGCTTGCGACATTGCCTGCACGATGGAAATGGCGTCTAAAAACACAACGGAGTTATCAGACAAGGCAAAGGCGACATCATCAGAGGTGTGCACCGTATCAAGCCAGAAAGTGAAACGTGAGCAAATGAGGCGTGCCAATGCGAGTGGTAACCAACTCGACGGATCGGCAGACGTGAGTACACAGCAGTGTTATCGATGTGGAGGCAAACATGCAGCCAGCACTTGTAAATTTAAGACTGAAAAATGTCACAGTTGTTTGAAAATGGGGCACATTGCTCGAGCATGCAGAAATAGAAACAAAGCTATGCCAACCCAGTATGTTGAACAAGAGGATGCAGCTAATGAAAGTGAAAATGAACTTTTTGGAATTTTGTCAGTGTACACAGCTACAGATGGGAATCGGGGCATTGACGTGCAGATGCACATTGAAGACAGTCCAGTGCAAATGCAGTTAGACACTGGAGCTGCGGTGACACTAGTGTCAGAAAAAGTGTACCAGCAGGCCCTAGCACATTTACCCCTGCAGCAATGCAATTTGACATTAACAACTTTCACTGGAGATGTCATTCCCTTGAAGGGCCAAGTAAATGTGGCTGTCAGGTATGAGACGCAGAGGCAGACACTGCCACTCGTAGTCGTTAAGGGGGACCGGCCTGCGCTGTTGGGGCGAAATTGGTTGAAGAAGATAAGACTCAACTGGACGGGCATATTTGCTGTTGAACACAAAAATGACCAGCAACCAGAGGTGGCGGCGTTGCTCCAGCAATATGAGTCGGTGTTTCAAGAGGGGCCTGGCGCCATCCGGGGGTTCAAAGCACACATCAAAATCAAACCGGAGGCCAAGCCCATTTTCAAGAAAGCCAGACCACTACCCTATGCCTTGAAGGAAACTGTGGAGAAAGAACTGGACAGGCTGGAAGCCATGGGCGTCATCTCTAAGGTGGATCGCAGTGAGTGGGCCTCACCTTTAGTGGTAGTCCCAAAAGCAGACAAAAGCATCCGAATATGTGGCGATTACAAAGTCACCATTAACCACAGTGTGGAGGAGGAAACATACCCACTGCCAAATACAGAAGATCTGTTTGCGACCTTGGCAGGGGGTAAGTGGTTTTCAAAGCTGGATCTGTCGCACGCATACCAACAACTAGAACTGAGCCCAGAATCTGAGAAGTATTTGACAGTAAATACACATCGCGGCCTGTATAGGTACCATCGCCTATCATACGGGGTCTCCAGTGCACCCTCAATTTTTCAGGGAGTTATGGATCAGGTGCTGCAGGGACTGGAGGGAGTCACCTGTTTTTTGGATGACATACTTGTCACAGCAGACACAAAGCAAGCCCACTTGCTGAGATTGGCAGAGGTCTTGAGCAGACTAGAGAAATTCGGAATCAGGGCAAAGTCTACAAAATGTCAGTTCATGAAGAACCAAGTGGAATATCTGGGGCACCTCATTGATGGAGAGGGCCTGCACCCCACAGAGGAAAAAGTGACAGCCATAGTGAATGCTCCTAGGCCTACAAATGTGACAGAGCTGCGGTCCTACTTAGGCCTCTTAAATTACTATGGGCGTTTTTTGAAAGATTTAGCCACTCTGCTACAGCCACTTCATGCTTTGCTAAAGAAAGATGTGCCTTGGGAGTGGACACCTGCCTGCGATGCTGCTTTCCAGCAGGGTAAGGAGCAGCTCTTGGGAAGCACAGCGCTAGAGCATTATGACACCAGAAAACAGGTACGGCTGGCCTGTGATGCTTCTCCGTATGGGGTGGGGGCAGTGATTTCACACGTGTTGGAGAATGGTGAAGAAAAGCCGATTGCATTTGCATCCCGCACCCTGACGGAGGCAGAAAAGAAGTACGCACAAATCGAGAAGGAGGCGCTTGCAATTGTCTTCGGGGTCAGAAAGTTTCACAAATACCTTTATGGGCGGAAATTCATACTGACTACTGACCACAAGCCACTGTTAGCCATTCTGGGGCCTAAGTCAGCTATTCCAACTCTGGCAGCATTAAGAATGCAGCGCTGGGCGCTAATTCTCATGGCGTACACATATGACATTGAGTACCGCAGATCAGAGGATCATGGAAATGCCGATGCATTGTCCAGACTACCAAGAACACAGAAAGATGACACGGCGGCGGAGCAGGGGATCTTCTACTTCTCCTATGTAAATGAACTGCCAGTGCAAGCTGTTGAGATAGCGGAAGGCACCAAGAAAGATCCTGTTCTCAGCAAAGTGCTGAACTACATTCTGGAGGGTTGGCCTGATGAACTGCAGGATAGCCTGCTGAAACCATTTTTCAGTAAGAGGTCTGAGCTCTCTGCAGATCATGGCTGCATTTTATGGGGGCTTCGAGTGGTCATTCCTCCAATGCACAGAGAACGACTGCTGAATGATTTACATGAGGGACACCAGGGCATCTGCCGTATGAAAGCTTTAGCCAGGAGCTGCATGTGGTGGCCTCAAATAGACAATGACATCGAAGTCAAAGCACAAAGTTGCCAAGCTTGTCAGGCAGTGAGGAATATGCCTGGGGTGGCACCACTGCACTGCTGGAAGTGGCCAACTCGAGCATGGCAAAGAATCCATATTGATTTTGCTGAAAAAGACAAGCAACATTTCCTGGTGGTGGTGGACAGCCACTCAAAATGGCTTGAAGTGGCCCACATGACCTCCACAACCGCATCCAAAACCATTGAGGTTCTTCGGGGTCTATTTGCAGCTTATGGATTGCCAGAAGAATGCGTGAGCGACAATGGGCCGCAGTTCATCTCTGCGGAATTCCAAGGGTTCCTGAAGAATAATGGAATCAAGCAGACTTTGGTCCCAGCGTACCACCCTGCCTCAAATGGGGCTGCTGAGAGATCAGTGCAGACACTGAAAGCGTCTTTGCTGAGGCAGGTGCTCAGTGATGGCCCTGCAGCCAACAAAACTCCTCTTCAGCATCAGCTTGCGAACTTCCTCCTAATGTACCGCAGTACACCCCATTCTGTGACAGGCTGCACACCAGCAGAATTGTTCTTAAAGCGGCAATTGCGGACCAGATTCAGTCTTCTCAGACCTGACCGTGCAAAGTTCATGGAGGCTCAACAGGCCAAACAAAAAGCATACCATGACCGGCCCTCGTCTGTTCTGCGGGAATTCAATGAAGGAGATCTGGTCCAGGTCAGAAACTTCCGCGAGGGGAAGGAGAAATGGAAAAAGGCAACAGTAGCAAAGCGGCTAGGGCCAGTGACTTACCTGATTTATGATGGGTTACGAGAGCGCACGGTTCATATTGACCACATGCTGTCTTCAAAAGAATCTGGAGAAGTGGCCAGGGGCAAGGCCACGGACACTGCAAGTGACCATGACATAGCGCTGCCAGCCTGGGAGAGGAATCCACCTGCAACACCAGGGCCTACTGGGGCCAGCAATGATGATCAAAATGTAGCACCTCACCAGCCCCAAGTTTATACACACACCTCAGCTCGGCCACAGGTAACTTCACACACCCCGGCTCCGGCGCATGTCGCCTCACCTTCAACAGCACAAACGCCACCAACCATGGCTCCCACCATTGGTCCAGAACCACGAAGGTACCCTCAAAGATGTCACACTGCTCCAAAGAGACTGGACTGGTGATTGGGTGGGGGTTTTTTTAGGTTAAGGGTGTTTAGGAGCAAAAGTATGTAGTATGTGTTATTGCTTAAAAAAAATAGGAATTAAGTTCTGGTAACCTTATTTTTTGGATCCCTTAGTTTCAGATAGTACAGTAGTATTACTTAGAACAGGCACCAACTAAGTCATGTTAGGGATAACCTCTTGTTTATTTTTATGTGTTGAAGCAATTAAAAAAGAAAAGGGTTTTCTATACTAAAAGGGGAGGAGTGTTATGTTTGGGCCTTACTTTATTTAGTGATTGATCGCCACCTAGTGGCTAATATATACCTGGCCAGTTATGTGATTGTATGTTCAGTTCAGCCATGAGTTTTCTCAGTAAACAGTTGAACTTATTACTGTCTCCGTCTCCGTTATTACAAAGATCACGGATATCACAGGGATCTCCCCCTTCCTCAACTTTTTTTGCAGTTCAGTGTTCTCTCTGGGGTGAACTGCTTTAATATGTTTAAATAAATTGTTGGTGTTACCACAGTAGCAAATAGCTTTTCTGCACACATCACATGTGGCATTGTCTTTGTCAACTGCGGTGAATAATGTCCACACAGCGCTTCTCTTTCTCTCCGCCATCACGGCCTGCTCTCAGTCAGCGCTCTGACTCTCTGCTCTCCGACAAAGCAGGGAGGGGGAGGGGCAAGGTGTGAACAGCAGAGAGAGAGAGGTGCGCTGTTTACACAGACAGATTTAGAGGGAAACTACGCTCGCATGAACTCTGTGAGTAAAATTGAGTAATTTACTGGACGTACTGAAGAGAAACTGCAACGAAAGTATCGATCTCATCATGCTAGTATCGATTCGATTCCGATACTCACCTTGGTATCGATACTATCGATACTCAGATCGATACGCCCACCCCGAGTAACCAAGCAACGAGCTAGCCAATAGCATTTCAGAAATATGGCCCCGTGTTAAGGACAAAAAGCCCTCCTTGATTGACCAATCAGAATTGAGTAATTTGGCCCTATGTATTATAATCACGGTAATAATTTGGAGCAATTTAGAATTCCTTTCGTCTTTGGGCTTCCTGTGGTCAGATCACGGCAAAATGGCCACCAGTCAATATTTATATATAATATATATTTTGGTGGCGGCACGGTGGTGTAGTGGTTAGTGCTGTCGCTTCATAGCAAGAAGGTCCGGGTTCGAGCCCCGTGGCCAGCGAGGGCCTTTCTGTGTGGAGTTTGCATGTTCTCCCCGTGTCCGCGTGGGTCTCCTCCGGGTGCTCCAGTTTCCCCCACAGTCCAAAGACATGCAGGTTAGGCTAACTGGTGACTCGAAATTGACCGTAGGTGTGAATGTGAATGGTTGGTTGTCTCTGTGTCAGCCCTGGCGACTTGTCCAGGGTGTACCCCGCCTCTTGCCCACAGTCAGCTGGGATAGGCTCCAGCTTGCACGCGACCCTGTAGAACAAGATAAGCGGCTACAGATAATGGATGGATGGATGGAGACACCATTGGGAGCATTATAAGGAAGTTTAAAACTTATGGAACAGCTGCAAACCTGCCTGGCCGTGGCAGAAAGCCCAAAATTTCATCAAGGGCCCTTAACCACTTAGTCAGGACAACTAAGAAAAAACCCCCATGTGAGTGCAAGACACCTGCAGGATGACATGATAAAGGCTGGTACAAGTGCTTCAGTGGCAACTATAAGACATGCACTGAATAAACAAGGATTTCATGGCTGGACTCCAAGACGCACTCCACTCTTGACCACAATCATCAAATCAAAGTCCTTCCCACGCCATGTGGCGCACAGGGCGGCGCCAATCTCCATTTCCATAGCCCTCGGCCTCTCGCCTATTACATAGCCAGGGTTACAATGGGGAGCTAGTCCTCTGGTAAATGCGAGAGTTTGACTCCCCACTCGCATCTGTATTGCAGCGTGCCTTACCAGACGGCAGTAGGTACCATTTTTATGACGGTCTTTGGTATGACCCAACCGTGAGCAGAACTCGCGATCTCCCGATCGAGAGGCGGACACGCTAACCACCAGGCCAACTCTCGGTTACTCTTGACCACAAGGAACATCAAAAGTCGACTAGAATATGTCAGGAGGAATTTGGATAAGGCTACAGAGTTTTGGGAGACAGTTCTATGGACTGATGAAACCAAACTGGAACTGTTTGGACATATGGACCAGTGGTATGTCTGGTGTGCGAAAGACCAGGATTATGACCAGAAGAATACCATCCCCACAGTCAAGCACTGAGGTGGGTCATTGATGATGTGGGGCTGTTTTTCTGCAGCAGGAACTGGCAATCTTGATCGTGTACCTGGCATCATGGATTCCCAGAAATACCAGGCCATTTTAAAGAGGAACGTGATGCCTTCTGTTGACAAATTCAACCTTGGTGATCAATGGACTTTCCAGCAAGACAATGATCCCAAGCATACCTCGAAGTCAAACAAAGCTTGGTTGAGAAAAAGATCTTGGAACGTCCTGGAGTGGCCTTCTCAGTCATCCGATTGAAAATCTTTGGTGGGCTTTAAAGAAGGCAGTTGCATCACGGAAGCCATCAAACATCGCTGAGCTTGAGGCTTCTGCACGTGAAGAATGGGCAAAGATTCCAATCGAGAGGTGGAAGAAGCTTGTCAGCACTTACCGAAAATGTTTGCGAGAAGTTAGAAAAGCTAAAGGATGCTTCACAAAGTACTGAAACTGGGGGTTGAATAATAGTGCACATGCACGTGTTAAAAGATTTACATTTTTAATTTGAACTTCAAAGTTAAGTCAACTTCTGTTGTTTAATGAGGTTTTTTTTGTCATTTATGGTCATTATCTTTCATCCACATCACTATAATGTCTTTAGAGGTGAGGGGGTTGAAGATTTCTGACTGCAACTGTATATGGCGGATTGGACGCCATGATATCTGACGTCACCAGTCTCTCTGAAACATGACAATAGCAAGAAATCCATGTGATGATGAAAGATGAACAGCATGAAGTCATCTTGTTGGGTGAAATGAATTCGTGCTGGCTCTAAAACGTCCCACCGCATTAAAAGATGATTTGCGGAAACCGAACCTGGGCTACGGTCAAACTACATCTTGCGATGTTTTGCCATGAGTTATCGATGAAAATGAGGCGTTTGGTGGCGACGCTTCCTCGAGCTTAACCCATCTGCGAGTAGTCGCAACTTAGTTTGCCGACGAAAACATCGCCACCAAATTTCAACGCATGCACTGAAATTTTCCGCGACGTGTTTGGCTGCTCATGAAGCGGAGACGCACCAAAAAAAAAAAAAAAGAATCGTGAAGCTCGGAGAACACTCACCGTGCATCGCATGATTGGTGGCGATGCTACCAATTTTTCATTGCCAAGCATTCGCAAACCTATCGCGAGGTGTAGTGTGATCATAGCCTGAGAAGCCAGATTTCGTCCTCTGGGAAAAATAAAAAAATATCATACTGGTCTCTAAATATTGAGGAGCGTTCCATCCTAAACACGGTGCACTAAACTTTCCACTAGACTAACGCCAGCTAATCCACTGCAGCGCCTCCTTTTACAGCTACTGTACGTTGACCTGCTTACCCTCCTTTTATACTGCAGCGTTCCTTCCGTTTTAATTAGTTATTTTTAAAGCTGGACGGCCTTTTGATTTCATAAAATCGGTGAAATTTAGTTCCCTTTGAAATTTGGTCATTGTGATGTATGTTTATTTTTATAATATCTCACAAAATCCCAGGCCGTTCTGTGGCTGGGAAGTTATTTAATTTGAGGGGATTCCCGAGCAAATAATGTGCATGAAATCGCTTGCTTTGCGCAGTCAAGCAGACAGAGGAAGTCCGTGTGCGCATGCGCAGGTTTACCTTCTTCTTCTTTTGTGTTTTACAGCAGCTGGCATCCACAGTGTTGTATTACTGCCATACACAGGTTTACCTTTGACCGTGCACTGATAGTTACTTCGTTCTGTCGCTAAACGAACAGCTGATCACACCGAGGTGCTTGCTGACCGCCGATATTTATTAGTTTGATCCTACATTTCCTTTCCTTCACAACATAACGTCTTTTCTTCTTGCTTTCCGTTACTATAGTCGGTCTTCCATGTTTCGTTCGCGTCCTCCATTTTTCTCTCCTGTTTTAAATTTGTATCCCACAGTGCCTTGCACTAATGGGGAAAGCCCACCACGTGATGCATGATGTAGTGTCTTGAACTGGGTCATGGTGAAGCAGGAAAAAATAGCAGAGAATTTAGGGCCATATGGCCCTAAATTCATTAATTGCTCTATTTAAAAAAAAAAAAACTGATAAAATTGGAAGTCTGTGATTTGAATTTAGCTTTCAGTCCACTAAACAAAATAATTGGATGTCAGGGAAAATTCTTTTTATGACCTAAACTTGAAAAATTTGAAAGGCGGTCTACCTTTAAACAAACATCTTCTAACAGAAAGATTCATGATATAAACGCTTATACATTTTTCTTTGTTAAATAACATATTTTTAATTTAATTATTATCAGTCTTAGATTTTGTAGTTTATCTACCATACAGGCCCTTGTGAGTGAGTGCATTAACATATACCTATCACATAAATTACAGTCAGCAATTTCAACACATTCTAACTAAACAGGATCGAGCATTCAGCAGTGCTGTGCTTATATCGCTGGTCCAGTATTTAATGACAAAAGTGGTCATCATCACAAGTGTATTTTGGAAACTGAACTATTTAAATGTATTACTATAACATTAGTGTAGTTGATCTAATGTATTATAGTTTGTTGTTGTTTTTCAATTGCTTGGTCAGATAATTTGGCTGGATGGTCAGAGTCGTCACGATACGTTGGGATTTGGGACACTGTCAGTTTTCATCAGGCTACAGCCATACATAACTGGTTCAGTGATCATCCCAGGTTTATCAGGTTGTTCTTGCCAGCGTATTCCTCATTTCTAAACCAGATAGAAGAATTCTTCTCGGCATGGCAGTGGAAGGTACATATATGACAGGAATCCCTATGACCGAGGAAATCTTCTGAGGGCCATGGAGGAAGTTTGTGGGGATATTGTTTAGGAGTCCATCCAAGCCTGGTTAAGACACAGCTGTGCATATTTCCATCGCTGCCTTGCGTAATGTGGATCAGGCTTTGTGGCCTGACCTAGCCCAGAGACATGAAGCTGATGGATGATGTCTGTCAAATACTATAAAGTGACCAATTTACTACTCTATTGCAGTATCATTTTGAGTAGCGGTGCATTTGATAAAATGAAAATTTGACACTTGGGCTTGCATATGGCATACCTGGACACTTTCATTATTGTATGTTGAGTGCTATCAATCAAAAGCTTGATGAGTGTACAATATACGGTTTCTGGCACTCTCAAGGGTTTGGTCTGTTTACTTTTGGTCTGTGAGTCTGGGATTTAAACAGATGAGTGAGATGTTATAATATTGTGTTTAAACTTATGAGAACATAAGGGCACATTCAGTTAAATGTTTTTAAGCAGTTGAGGAAAACTGTAGTAAACATTATTGTTGTAACATAGCGGCACAGTGGTGTGGTGGTTAGCACTGTCGCCTCACAGCAAGAAGGTCCGGGTTAGAGCCCGGCAGCCGGCAAGGGCCTTTCTGTGTGGAGTTTGCATGTTCTCCCCGTGTCTGTGTGGGTTTCCTCCGGGTGCTCCGGTTT
>JAOEHJ010000012.1:1892463-1902551 GCA_025447855.1 Potamarius usumacintae
TTGAGATTTGTAAATTATTGCATTCCATTTTTATTTACAATTTGTACTTTATCCCAACTTTTTTGGAATCGGGGTTGTAGAAGAGCTCTGGGATTTTCATCACTGTATTTCGGTTCAGGAAAAGAGACTGTTTGTTTTAGCTGCTATAATGCAACTTATCCACGGATATTCCACAGTAGTTTTATTTCTACCTTATTAATGTTACGTGTGTGTGTTTCAGACAGTCACACCTTTAGGCTTCAGGGTGGGGATGAAGCTGGAGGCGGTGGATAAGAAGAACCCGTCGCTCGTCTGCGTCTCCACCGTTAGGGACATGGTGGACAGCCGTCTGCTCGTGCACTTGGACAGCTGGGACGAGAGCCACGACTACTGGTAATAAGAAACACGTGTTACACTCGGATATTTTTTTATTTTTTAATTTGTGGTGGTGAGCTGTAGTTCTGACAGTGTAGCAGTGCAGTAGAAAGGAAATGTAATTTAGTGTACTGCCACTAGAGGGCAGTGTTTCACTGACACTTCAGATGTGTGTGTACATTTGTCTCTCTGTCTCTCCTTAGTTCTACAGTACATTTCTCTGTCTCTCTCTCAGTCGTTCCCCCCCGTGTGTGTGTGTTTAGCTTTCCACTGTAATGTAAACTTTTCTCTCTGTGATGCTTTTCTGTGTAGGTGTGATGTGACGAGTCCGTATATCCATCCAGTTGGCTGGGGTCAGGAGAACGGCAGAACCCTGACCACGCCTCCAGGTAAAAGAAAGAACATGGGGATGGATTAAGAAATGAAAACTAAGAAGGAAGAAAGGCAGAACGGGCATGATGCAGTAAATAGTTCCTGATCTTCTATTACTGATGATGTTCTGATGTTCGGCAGAGATCTGGAGGAGGCTCAGCATTTCCCAGCATGTTTAATGAATCTGTAAACAAGTTCTCCATCGTGACACGTTCCGCTGAATCCTGAGAGAGAGAGAGTTTGTTTGCTCCACTTCTGACTCAATCATGTGGTTCCTCCACAGGTCACGCTGATGCTGAGAACTTCTCCTGGGAGAGGTATCTGGAGGAGACAAGCTCATTACCCGCACCTGCCAGGTCCTTCAAAGTGGTGAGGGAACACGAACACACACACACACACACACACACGTCTCTGTGCCTCTGTACACAGTGTTTTATCTCCGTGTCTCTCTGCAGAAGCCTCACCACAGTTTCCAGGTGAACATGAAGCTGGAGGCGGTGGACGTCAGGAACCCTGTGATGGTGCGAGTGGCTACGGTGGTGGACCGTGACGAGCACAGAGTGAAGGTACACAGTAATACTATAACTCCACCCACTTATGATCCACCCATAAGTTATTTGAACGAGGAATTCAGTTGAAGCAGAAGTCCGTCACCGTAATAAACCCTACTACGAAAATGATCAATGTTTGCCCCGCCCACATCAGTGCAGAAGATTTAACAAGGTTTTACAGGACAGTAACTCAAAGCTGGGAAATAATACGCAATAACAGTCTGACCTTTAACCTCTGAAAGACCTCTTATGGGTCTGTTTCCCTCAGATCCATTTCGATGGCTGGACAGATGAGTACGATTACTGGCTGGACGCAGACAGCCCAGACATTCATCCTGCAGGGTGGTGCACCAAAACTGGACACGCCCTACAGCCGCCAATCAGTGAGTGGGATGGATTTTTGGAGGTGGGAATGAAACTGGAGACCCCGGAGGAAACTCACTCAGACACAGGGAGAGCATGCGCTCTCATTTCCTATTACTGCAGTATCCATAGTAATGCAACACAGAGCGCAACAAAAAAAAAAGGGAAGATGCACTGGTCAGAGAAAGGGAAAAGGGAATGAAGCTGTGTGTTTGGGGGTCATGTGTGCTCTCTGTCACCCCCTGTAGGTCTGGATGATATGAGTGAATCAGAGCAAGGCGGCTGTCCTACACCTGGCTGCAGAGGAGTCGGACACATCAAAGGGGCTCGCTACTCTGGACACCACAGGTGGGTGGGGGTGGGTGTGTGTGTGTGCATGCGTCAGTGGATCAGTATATCTCTCCTTCACAAAAACCTCATTTAACTCACTGGCTCAGGATCAGGCCCATCCCCATCCATCTGTCCACCCATCCAACTATCCATCTGTCCACCCATCCATCCACTCACCCATCCATCCAACTATCCATTTATCAACTCATCCATCCAACTGTCCATCTAGCCACCCAGTTATCCATCTATCCACTCATCTATCCATTCATCCAACAGTCCATCTAGCCATCCATCTATCCATCTGTTAATCCATCCATCCAAGAAGATATCTGCAAAGGTATAGCTATTTATCTAGATCTGTCAATTTATCCTTCTTATAATTTTAATGCTTTATTTATCCATCCATTCATTTATTCCCCTCTTTGTCAACCCATACTTTCTTTGTTCATTCATTCCTCCATACAGCCATTTGTTCACCTACCCTTTTTTCCCCTCCAATTTCTCTATCCATTCAATTGTCCTTCCTTCCATTTCTCCATCCAGTCACCAATCCATTTGTCTGTCTGTTCATCCATCCATCCATCCATCCATCCATCCAAGAGAAAATCTGCAAAAATACACCAATCTATCCCGGTCGATCAGTTTACTGTTCAGTTATTTATCTTTCCTTCCATACTCCCATCCTTTTCTCCATCCATCAATTTGTCTATCCAACTATTCCTCCCTTTGTCCTCCAATCCAAACATGCATAAATCTATCTGTCCATCTGTCTCTAAATCTGCCATTATAATTTATCTCCACATATTCATCCACTTCTCTGAGAGGCAATCTGCAGAAAGGTATTTGTAGTGAACTGTGGAGAGAAAGAGAGAGAAAGAAAATGAGGCTGGCAGACACATACTTAAACAAGAAGCCAAACCAGAGAGATAGATAAAAGGATAGAGCTCGTGAACATCTCCCTCACTCTCTCTTCATCTGTGTTTTGTCTGGCATTGTGTTCTCAGACATGCTTTATCAGAGATCGGCTTTGTGTGGATGGAAACATGAGAAGCACCGCAGCAACCAGAGGAGATTATTTATTAGGAGATAAGAAGTAGTGTGTGTTCTGTTGTCTGGTGTCTGTTCCCCAATCCTTCCTCCTTCTTGAGTGACGGTACTTGATCCCCACTGCATCCTATTTGTATGCTAATACACGTGCTTGGGAGAGAAGTCCCTTCCTTTTTGTAAATAATAAGTAAATAAAAATAGGCCTGTCTTTCATTTCAGCCACACGGTGATCCTCAAACACAATCCTCCTCTGTGCTGCTGATCCAATCCCAGCTCCTCATAATTCAAACTCGAGTTCTCATCGCAGTGGGAGGATGAGGGCCTGAAATGAGCAAGATATCAGGAAGAGTTTAATATCAGATTGTCTGTGGGATTGACATGAAGACAAACGCAATTTACTGTTGTTGGCTTTTCACTGCTGGGAAGAACAAGAGTGATGCCATAGCGTTTGTCAAGTCAAGTTTATTTGTATAGCACTTTTAGCAATAAACACTGTCGCAAAGAAGCTTTACAGAATTTGAATGACTTAAAACATGAGCTAATTTTATCCCTAATCTATCCCCAATGAGTAAGCCTGCAGCAACGGTGGCAAGGAAAAACTCCTTCAGACGACGAGGAAGAAACTTCGAGAGGAACCAGACTCAAAAGGGAACCCATCCTCATTTGGGCAACAACAGACAACATGACTATAACATTAACAGTCCTAACATAAAATGATGACGTATTTCTCATTCCGTTCACTGGCTCACTGTTCAAGTTCAGTAAGTGTTTTATCCTGGTCAGGGATGGGATGGATCCAAGTGGATCCTGGGTACGATGTAGGAACACACAATGAATGAAATGCCAGCCCATTCACACCTCAGGCCAAACTAGAGTCACCAGTCTACCTGCCAGTGTGTTTTCTGGATGTGGGAAGAAACCAGAGAACCCAGAGGGAAACCCACATGGATACAGGAAGAAGATCTGAACAGAAGCTAGATCGTTAGATACATTATTGATCCTGAGGAAAACTGCAGAAGAACAGAAACAAAGAACTAGGGACCCTGGAGCTGTGAGACAACGATGCTACATGATTTGCCCCTGTGGTGCAGATGAAACAAAGTTGATACTGGTGAAGCCATGGCCTAATGGTTAGAGAAGCTGCATTAGGACAAAAAGGTCGCTGGTTTGATTCTCTGGACCAGCAGGAGTGGCTGAAGTGCACTTGAGCAAGGCACCTAACCTCCAACTGCTCCCCAAGCTGCTCTGGGTACGTTGTACATCGCATCTGCTAAATGCCTGCAATGTAATGTAATGATACAATAGTACGTATGTGTTAGTAACATTTATAGTAAAGACATTCAACAAAATATCCAAATAAGTAACATGACTGGAAGGGCAAGAATGTTTTGTTGCTTAACCACTAACAGTTAATTCATAACTACAATGCATGAATTTGAAGTGGTTATGGTTTGTAACAAAAAAATACAGAATAAACACACATTTCTTATTCATTTCACAACCGGGAAGGGTAAATTAAAATAAAACAATCAGCGAAATAATTTACACTGGATAAACCACGACAGAGGATTTGCTCCAGAAGCCACAATGGCTCATGTTCAGAAAAGTAGCTGCTGAAATTTATCCTCCTTTTCTCCAAGCACTTGGTTCTTGGCGAGATGTGCATCCAGGTCCGCCACTGATGACCCTCCGATTATCCCTGGAGTAACAACTGTTATGGATCAAGGTGTACCTCAAGGGTGGATTCTCAGCCCTCTGAAAAAACATTCAAACTGCACTACTTTAACAGTCACAGTCTTGAGTTCTGGAGTCGTTGTCCAGTTCTGGAATCACTCAAGAGTTTCCTCAGCTTATGGCCCCCCTGAGTCACCTGTGTAGCAAAAGAGAACATGCTGAGACAGATATATAGATGCATTAGAGCTCAGAGCAAGAGTGCTGAGGCTTTTCTGTATTCTGTCCATCTGCTCCAGTTCTTGGAGGTTTTAAAGGAATTTGCAGAACAAACATTTTTTTTTTCCATCAGAAACCACCAGTGAAAAGACTGTTGTTTAGACTTGGACGTTAAAACAATTCCCTGGAGCTTGGTGACAGTTTGTTATTTACTCTGTAGGCTAACATGATTTGACCTGATTTGAGGAGATGAAATGAGATGAAGAGGGGCTCAGTTCATTAAAAGCCAGACACAGTGGAACATTTTGGATCATCTGGAGTGGATTAGCAATCTCAGAAGTTCATCCAGCAATGAGGTGACAAAGTCCCTGGTTCCTGGTGTACCTTAAAGGGTTTGTTCTGCAAAAATGAAAAAGGAATGTAAACTATTCATTTCATCCTCTCATTGTAAATATACTCGTTTGCCCAGGAATTGCTAGGCGAACGATGCTTACTTATTTTAGTTATCCACTGAAGTGACAAGGCTAATGTAGATAACAAGTAACAGCAACCTGATGCAATCTGTGGAAACTGATATGTTTAAAATGTCTTCTAGATCTTTCTTGGTTCTGAACAGAAAACTCACAATTGCAGTGACTATTATTACTGAAAGGACCCACAATTTTAGCTTTGCAGAAATAACTACATGACCACGGTGGCTGGTTAAAACGCTGTGTGTTTTTTCAGTGTTATGGGCTGTCCCTACTCCGAGATCAATATGAAGAAGGACTCGGTTTTGCCGGACCGACTGAGTGGGGAGATGCCAGGTTCTGGAGTGGGCCGACTGCAGCGGGCAGAACTGAACCCTCATACACCTGCACACAGTCCTGAGTGAGTGTTTCACCTTTTCTAGGCTTAAACGAGTCGCTAATTACATCAGGAAATTTGTAGAAAACTCCGATCCTTTAGTAATGGTCAAAGTGCTTCTTGTTGCAGTACATACGTAGCTTTATGGCTGGCAATGCCAAACATTAATACATATTCATCGCTTTCACCTTTCTTTATTTTGCATTACCGTATTGCTTGTTTTGCTTATACTACAGGGTTCTGTAAATAACGTTTTAAATGCTTCCTGAGACCAAAATAAAACTGCGTCTGGGTGCTAGGTTATTAGAAAAAGAGTTATTTGGAACTGTAAAACACTCTCTTTAATTTGTCTCTTGTGCATAAAATCCGACAATAGTTTCATAAAGATTTCCAAGTAGAACCACTCTGGAATTTTCCAAACCCCTAACAGTCCAAAGAACCACCAAGGAACCTTTTATCAGAGTGGAGAAGAAAACTATATGTTTCCATCACCCTTTATTACTTATCACGGTAATGCGCAGTCGCAGTCTTTAAATACTAAGTGGAGTACGAAAACCACACCGGGACTAAAATCTCAAATCAGCCTATACAAGGAAAAAAGATATTCGGTTCATCCACTGCAGCTGAGTGCAGAAGGTTGTGATGAAATCTTGACCCATGAAACCAGTGAGTTATTGGAACATGTTGATTCATTCCTGGACCCCAGCCAAAGACATTTTTCTGTCAGCGTTGTGTGGAGTAAACAACTGCAAGCGTCGAAGAAACAAGTCCAAGATGTCTTTTTTTTTTTTTTTTTTAGAAAATTGGCACCACATTACAAAACTGTGTCATTCTCATATTTCCAGTTCACAGTCTGTGAGAGAAGCCAACGTGCTGTTTGTCTGGCAGGCCGACTCGTCAGCTTCCAACCTCCACAGGATTATTTTATTCTCTAATGTATGAGCTGTTACACCTGCAGTGCAGGTACAAATCATAACATCCAGTGAGACATGTTCTCTTAATATCTCATCTTCCTTCACTGGGAATGAGACGCCCCTATAACGAAGACTGGCAGGTCCGGAGGCCACCTGAGGATGACTCGGTCAGTAGGTCTGACAGTAATATAGCTCACGCATCACCCTTTAATAACCTTGACACACAAGCCATGCCTCCTTTAATCATCTTGATTGGTACAAGGGCCACGCCTCCTTTAATAGTATTGATGGGTACAAGGGCCAGGCCTCCTTTTAATAGTCTTGACACATACACAGGCCACACCTCCTTTAATATTCTAGATGGGTACAATGGCCACACCTCCTTTTAATATTCTGGATGTGTACAGTAGCCACACCTCCTTTAATAGTCTTGATGGGTACAAGGGTCACACCACCTTTTAATAGTCTTGACACATACATGGGCCACACCTCCTTTAATATTCTGGATGTGTACAGTGGCCACACCTCCTTTAATAGTCTTGATGGGTTCAAGGGTCACACCTCCTTTAATAGTCTTGACATATACACAGGCCACACCTCCTTTAATAGTCTTGACACATGCACATGCCACACCTCCTTTAATATTCAGGATGTGTATAATGGCCACATCTCCTTTAATAGTCTTGACGCATACAGAGGCCACTCCTTTAACATTTTTGATGCGTACAATGACCACACCTCCTTTAATAGTCTTGACACACAGGCCACACCTCCTTTAATATTCTTGGCACATACACAGGCCACACTTCCTTTAATATTCTGGATGGGTACAAGGGCCACACCTCCTTTAATAGTCTTGACACATACACAGGCCATGCCTCCTTTAATAGTCTTGGCACATACACAGGCCACGCCTCTTTTAATATTCTTGACACATACACAGGCCATGCCTCCTTTAATAGTCTGAGTACAAGGGCCACACCTCCTTTAATAGTCTTGACACATACACAGGCCACACCTCCTTTAATAGTCTTGATGGGTACAAGGGCCACACCTCCTTTAATAGTCTTCACACATACACAGGCCACAGCTCCTTTAATATTCTTGATGGGTACAATGGCCACGCCTCCTTTAATATTCTGGATGGGTACAATGGCCACACCTCCTTTCATAGTCTTGATGGGTACAAGGGTCACACCACCTTTAAGTCTTGACACACAGGCCACGCCACCTTTAATATTCTTGACACATACAATGGCCACACCTCCTTTAATAGTCTTGATGGGTACAAGGGCCACGCCTCCTTTAATATTCTGGATGGGTACAATGGCCACACCTCCTTTAATATTCTGGATGGGTATAATGGTCACGCCTCCTTTAATATTCTTGATTGGTACAAGGGCCATGCCTCTTCTTGGAAAATATTAGTGTCACAGCTTTGTGTGAAACAGATGTTGCAATGGCAGAACTCACACCTGATTGTGTCTTAGTGCCACACGTCTCCCACCATGTGTGTATGTATGTACGTTCTTGCTACATATTGAGGACCGGAATATGTCTTTTGCCAGTGGAGTGAGGACATTTTGGCTGGTCCTCATTTCTTCAAAGGGCTGTTTGAGGGTTAAGACTCAGTTTTAGGGTTCAGCTTAGAATGAGGATTAGGTTAGGGTTAGGGGAAGGGGTGGGGTTCAGCATTTAGTTGTGATGGTTAGGGTAAGGGGCTAGGGAATGTATTATAGCAGTGAGTCCCCACAGTGATAGAAGTACAAGAATGTATGTGTGGGTGGGTGGGTGGATAGTGTGCGCGTGTGTGTGTGTCCTCCTGTGCCTTTCTAATGATGGATGAATAGACAGAAAGAGTCAGGAGTCACACATTGATCTATCAGTTTCTTTCTTTGTTTTCTCAGTAAACCTGTCCGTCAACTGGACAATGCCAACATGGCAACTGTTGCTATGGAAACGCTGCATCAGAAGCCAGTCGGTACGGAGTCCAGACGAAGGTAAATGGCAGCTTTAAGCTCTGTAATTAACATTCACACACATTGACATTTAGCCATCTGTTGCTTCATAATTCCTCTCGGGAATATTTTTAATCAGTGATTAATAATGCCTGAGTCAGGAGCGGCCTTGTGATAAACGTGTGGTGTTGGGTTTAAACCCGTGAAACAGAGACTGGACTATAATGACGACGCCTCGGGCATCTCCAGAGCTCTTTATCACAGATCGGTTTGTAATTCTTGTTGGCGTCCAGTCAAACTCGCAGAA
Organism: Potamarius usumacintae; assembly: GCA_025447855.1. Classification (NCBI taxonomy): domain Eukaryota; kingdom Metazoa; phylum Chordata; class Actinopteri; order Siluriformes; family Ariidae; genus Potamarius; species Potamarius usumacintae. Next base: position 1,901,396 of record JAOEHJ010000012.1, read on the forward strand.
CTCTGTGAATCACAGCTCGGTTCATGATACCTGCTGGTGTGTGTGATTCACAGATTTCCTGATAACACCTCATCGTAGCTGACTGGCAGGATAATTGGGAGGATTTACAATCTGACAGCCGGGGAGGAAAAACAGACCCAGTATGATTTATGCAATGACTCATGTTGAATTTATTCAATACAGTACAATACAAAGTTATTTTTCATTTTACGACGAGTTCCATCAAACGATCGATAAAGTTTCTGAAGGTTGTTGTCCTTGTGTAATAGCGTCCTCGTTAATGTAAAATACTTGAAATGCTTTATTCAACAAAACGTACCCAGTGGTGAAGACATTCCAAGAAGTTTCTGTAGTTAGATTTGCGTTTGGAGCTGCTATGCTAATGAAGCTAACAGGTTCCAAGGTTGCAAGGTTTCCTTTTTCTATCGATTGGAAATCAAATATATTCATGAACTGATATATTAAATGAACCATAAGGAAAGCCTTCCTTCAATAAAGGAAGTGAGGTTGCAGTTATAATAATCTGAGAACTCCGTCCTGAAATGGCGTATGGCTTTATTCAGGAGTTCCATTCAGTTCTGACCTTGAAATGAAGTGCTGGATCAAGTGCTGTTATATATACTGAATATGGAAGCCATGTTGGTAAAGTAAATCAAATTTGCAGTGATTAATTTGATAATTACATCTAACTGTTCATACGGAGATGTATATAATATTACATAGTCATGTGAAAAAGAAAGTACACCCTCTTTCAAGTCTAGGTTTTAAGTGTCAGGACATAAAAAATCATCTGGTACTTACCAGCTCTTTTAAAATTAGGCAAATACACCCTCAGATGACCAATAACACATGACATATTCACCCTGTCATTATTTATTTAACACAACGTAAGCCAAAAATGCAGGAGCAGTGTGTGAAAAAAATAAGTACACCTTTACTGCTTCCATAGAAATTATGAAGGGAATTAGCAGCCAGGTGTTGCTGATCAAATGAATTTGATTAATTGATTGTCAGCAAGTGTGACCACCTCTTAAAAAGCAGAAATTTTGGCACTTTGCTGGTCTGGAGCACTCAGGTGCATGTTAACACAATGCCAAGGAGGAAAGACATCAGCAATGATCTTAGAGAAGCAATTGTTGCTGCACATCAGTCTGGG
>JAOEHJ010000012.1:2187226-2201163 GCA_025447855.1 Potamarius usumacintae
ATGCCTTCAAATCATCAGAACTCTCCCGACATGAGAGGAGAGAAAATCTCAGGCTCATGTCGGAAGCTCAGCGATTAAAGGGGGCGTGATGTAGAAAACTGTCTCTTGTTGTTTTTGAAATAAGAGACGACGATGTGACTTCAGGACGTACGGCGACTTTTAAAGTGACTCTTACCTTCCCAGTCTGTAACAACCACAGAAAGAAAACAGACTGAGAGAAGAAGCCAAAGTTACCAAAGTGTCTGAACCTTATGTAGAATCTCCTCTCGATTTTTATGGTACCACCCCCTCATTAACATATGACTACCAAACATATGGAGTCGTGGTAACTATGTTGCAGTCGACCACCAGTCTGTAAAATGTTACTGGATGTTGGAACAGTTTCTTCGTTTTGGACTGAACCGTAGTTTACCTGCTTAACTGAGCCGGTCAGTTTAACATCCTCTCCAAGATGCTGCAGTTAAATAAAACAAGTCTGCAGTTTTCTCAGCTACACAAATCAGCCAGTTTTATTTAACAGCATGAGGAAAAAGGAACTTCATAAACTTTACCAAAGCATCTCAGAATAATATTAAATAATTGAAAAAAAGTGTCTGGCACGCCCCCTGTAAAGGAAAACTTGATTACATGAAGGCTATGAGTTGGCGTATCAGACGCTCACTGGCTGTGGTGTGAAAATTGTTCATGCAGACGCTCATCTAAGTTTCCAAATCTGTCACTGGTTAACTCTTTACCTACTTATTTTTTCCAAGTCAAACTGATTCCTAACTGTAAATAAATAACTATTTTAGAATATAACTGGAGTTGTTTTGATGAAAAATATTGAGATCTTAGTGGTTGGAATGAGATTTAAAAAACAAAAACAAAACAGAAATCAGAAACGCGAGTGTCAGTTTCAGTTGAGTTAATGTGAATTGGTTATTGGATGTGGATCAGACAGTTTTTTCGAGGTTGGCCTTGAAAGCTGTGAATATTAATCAAAATAATCATTTATATTCTTTCATATAAACACTAGGAGGATCTACTGAGAAATACAAAGACCTACAGAGCACAAAGAGGGGATTAGAAATAATCTTTTATTACTTTTTTATTTATTTTGATAGAGAATGATAGATGTGAGACATTCAGCGCTTATTTATGCAGATTTTATAATTAACATTGATTTCTCCTTCTTTGTGATGTGTAAATGAGAGTTAAGATCAGCTTTATATTGCACAAATAAAACCATTTGGTGAAACTTTGAAGAAGAGAGTGTACCGATTTAACGTTTTTATCTAATTAGCACAATTAAATACTAATTTGCATTAAATTTGTTTTTAATAATTTTTCAAAAACTTTGTATTCAGTATCCAACCATCCATGTTCCTGCCAATTTCCATGTAAGCATTTTGAAAAATAGAAAAGTTATTAAGAAAAAAAAATCATTTGATCTCATTGGTTAATGAGGCCCATTTTGGACTATGTGAACCTCATGTAGAATATTACAGCCGTTTTCTAAAAATTACACCATTTTTTCAATCCTTAATTTGTAATATCTCAAGAACAGATAAACATATTTTAATTCTGTGAAAAGTCTGTTGTTCTGCGTCCGATTCTGAATTCAGTGAGAGTAGTCTGAAGCAATTTAGATTGAATTTGAATCTTCACCTGATACGCCGACTATGAGGCTAAATGTAGCGAATACGCGACACAAGTCTCTCTCGATGACCTGGACTGTTTTTAAAGGAAGCGGCCATCTTGGAAAACAGGAAACCCTGTTTTTAATTTCTTTCGTTTTTCTCAAAGCAGTTTGATATAACTCCGCCCATCATTCGGCGTAAACATCCCTGTGAATGAGCTGTTACTATAGAAACAAGAACATTAGAACAGGCGCATTAATATAAACATGTTACGGAGAACTAATCAACACTTCCTGACCAATCAGAATCCAGAACTCAACTCGGACACTACACCTGACTGACACTGGGTGGAAATGAGGATTTAACCTTGATTGATACTGACTGCTTGGAAATGTGTCGGTGTTCAAAAGTAATTGCCCCCTCAAGGAGTTGGAGTGGTGGCTGAGTGATGGTCCGAGCTCAAAGTGCTAATCCTGGGATCTGTGTGGATCATCCTCTCGCCTTCATCTGGATTCTGTCAAACACCTTACAGTGACTACACAGCGAATACCAAGCCAAACACCCCCCCCACACACATCAATACGACAGATGTTTTTATCTGCTTGCTCGACGCAGCAGACGTCATTTGTGTGTATTTGTGTTTGTGCGCGTGCACATTTAACACAGACCTACAGCAATGCAGGAGATACCTCACACACACTCTCAGTCTCTTTGATGCGCCTTGTTGCCATGGAGACATGGTCGTGATGGGAAAAAAAGGAGCACCAAAAGAAAGTGGGGCTTGTTTTCATTCACAGTGAAATGATGGAGGGAGAGAGAGATCGAAAAACAGTGACTAGGATAAAAGGAGATCGAGAAAGACAAAGAGGCTGAGAGTGAAGGTGAGGGAGAGAGAGAGGGGAGAGACAGACAAAGAGAGGGAGGGAGAGAGAGGGTAAGACAGATGGGGTGAGACAGAAAGAGAGGAGACAGACAGAAAGAGAAAAGGATGAGAGACAGAGAGAGAGGATCAGACAAAGAGAGAAGAGAGAGGATGATTGACAGGCAGACAGAAAGAGAGAAGAGAGGATGAGAGAGAGAGACAGACAGAAAGAGAGAGACAGGATGAGAGACAGAGAGAGGATGAGACAGACAGACAAGGAGAAGAGAGGATGAGAAAGAGAGACAAAGAGAGAGAGAGGAGAGTGTGTGTGTGAAAGAGAAAGAGAGACAGGATGAGAGACAGACAAAGAGAGAGAGAATTTTCCAATTAAAGGCTTTTTTCATGGCTGGTTTCTAAAAAAAAAAAAAGAAAAAAACTAAATCAAAGCCAAAGTGAGAATGAAAAACGTTCACCACGAGCAGCAGGTGAAGACGAGAAAAAATACTTTGAAATTTTATTAATAGCAAATCAGAGAACCTGCGACTCGATAAACTCACCGAGAGTCAAAACAAAAGCAAACATTCGACTGAAGTTGAGACGAGGAGCCCAGAGTCTGGGATCTGAACAGCTTCAGAGGGCGGAGTTTAGAGAGACGCAGGAGGGGCAGAGAACCTCCTGAAGACTGACAGTGAAACACATTAAACATCAAATCATCAAGTGGAGAACTCCAACTAATCCTGTGATGGGTAAAGAACAACGCTAATCCACGCTAATCCTAATAAACAGCAGCGTGTCACTAACGCAGACGATGAGGAGAACTACAACAGGATTAAGACTGAAAGAAAAGAGAAGTGGAGTCATTTTCAGTGAAACACTTGTACGCCTCAGCGTTAATCCGTCTCTGATCCCGCAGCATCTCAGTGAGGAATCTGTGACTCAGATTCACATCTCCATCATCTTACTCATCAGCGTCATGAGCCAGTGTACACACGGAGTGGAAACATGCCGAGTGTGTGTGTGTGTCACATATTAACCCATCTGTAATCTAGTTAATGGAGGACTTTAACCTGACTGTCCTCCTCATTGCTCCTGTGGAGGAACAAGCCAGAGTGCGTTACAGTATGAAAGTCACTCCCTCACTCTGACACTCGGTGCTCCCACTGGAGACGCCTTCCATAAACATCACCCACAAACGTCTCGGTAAGTTCAGAACAAACTTCACCACATCAATATTCCTTTAAATATCTGTGGATTATGAGTGAAGAGTCCGCGGTACGAGTCCCTGTGAATGAGCTGTTACTATAGAAACCAGAATGTTGTAAAGCAAATGCATTAATTTTAACCTGAATCCATCCATCTCCGACTCATCCATCCATCCACGCACCCACCCATCCATCTCTCCATCCCCTATACATCTCTCCATTTTTCCATCCATCTCTGATCCATCCATCATCTCCGTCTCTCCATCCCTTATCAATCCATCCATCTCCATTTCTCCATCCATCCCGACATCTCCACCAATCCATTTCTATATCCATCCATCCCATCTATCCATTGATCTCTCCATCCATCTCTGATCCATCTAACCATCCATCTACGCACCCACCCATCCATCTCTCCATTGATCTACCCACCCATCCATCCATCTCTGATCCATCCATCCCCTATCTATCCCTCCATCTCTCCACCCATCCCATCCCTCCATTGCTCCATCCCTCTCTGTCCATCAATCCATCGTACCCTCATCTCTCTTTCCACCCATCCCTCCATTGCTCTGTCCATCCATCTCTATCCATCAAATCCATCTCTCCACCCATCCATCTCTTTATTCTTCCATCCATCTCTACCCACACAGTAAGTCTTCAGAGTGAGACAGATGTCTGCTCCCGATTAGCTGCACCGAGCTCATCTCAGCCGTTTAGTGAAATAAACTTTAGTGAAACTGTTTACTTTTGATTTTTCACTGAGCCTTTCTTTTAAAATAAACAGCTCTGTGATTAAAGTGTCTGTAAACATCTGTTCCTCAGGTCATCAGAACGCAGACCTCTGGTCTGATTAAAGCTGAGATTAGACACACAGCAATCTGCAGGAGGATGAAGCGAATCTCTCACTCACACACACACAATGAAAAATCTCTTCCTTAAGCCATCCATATAGGGGTCAGTTGAGTAACCATGGTAACAGTTGAGGGTTTTTTTGAGGTAGGGGCTTGCCGATGCATTCAAAGAAAGATGTGGCAAGTTATTTTCTGATAAGGAATGCTAATCCTCACACACAGCTAGTGGGAGGGTAATAATACCTATCTGCAGGTGAGTGCTGGAGATTTCAGCGTTTGAGGGAATTCCACCTCAGTGTTTTAGCATCAATTACCCTGTCAGTCAAACAAACACTGAAATTCCTCATGTCTTCTCAGATACACACATTGTATTTTCTCGACTGCAGGTGCAACAAAAGCATTATGCCTATGTATAAGCATATTTATAGTCGTTACACTACCCTAGAAATTACAATCGCAAATTTTCACTGCTGTTAAATTAGCTAGCTTCAAACACAACACTGAAAATCCCATAGCTGCTGCTGGAAATTAGCATTAATTAACTCATTAACTGTAAAGCAGTGACCCAACAAGCAAACATTTCTTGCCATACAAGATCCGGGTCATATCTACTTCAACGTACGGAGAGTCATAAACCAGAACGGGATTGACAAGACGCTCCATCTACGACACGCATTTTTCTCCACAATGAACAAAACAAAGCAAATTGTCTTAAATCTGCGCACATATCATGGTAATAACCTGAAACGCTAGCGGTTTCTGAAGGCGATCAGGTCGTTTGACTAAAGGGGGTGGGACTAATGTAACCCAGCCAGAATGTTGCTCTGTTTATGTTTTAAGCATTTTTTCATCTGCCTCCCTTCGAAGATTTAAGCATTAACCACATTTTTACGGACCCAATCTTACACAGCAATGTTAAATGGACAAAAACTAAACCAGACTATAACAAACAGGGCGCTGGGTGAAGTTGCGACTTTAGTAGCAGGACCGTGTTTCAGCAGTCAGGTTGGATTCTGCTTTACAACTTTTTTCTTTTGTGCGCAAAGCCACGAACAAAGACTTGTATCATACAGAACTTTCCTCAACAGCATCCCTGCGAGAGGTGCCATGCTTTCAGCCCGGAAAGAACCAGTGTCATTTGAAGTGAGCATCAAAGCAGTCTTTAGAGAGAAACGGAGAGAGCTTGATTGACGGAATGTCTCCACTCGGCGCACGCGCTCTGAGCGACGCTTCATGCAGAACGAGTGAATTATAATCAACAAACAAACCGTGAAAGTTAACTGTCAAGCACCAATGTGCTCATGCGGGAAGTGTGGTGTGTCGACCAACACAACGAGTTTAGTGCTCCAAATAGTCATATCTATATCTCAGGATAAAGGTTTGCTTCCTTTCCTTCCTTCAGATTTACACCTCAAGTGGGCGTGGCTTAAACTGGAAAGGTTCTCCTTTCCTCATTTCCACCTCTTTCTTTATATCTATCCTTCCTTCTGTTCTTTCCATTTTCCCTTATTTCCTCTGATCCTTCTTTCATTCTGTCTATCCTACTTTCTGATACGATACTCACTCACAGCAGCCTCAGCTGAGTCGCACACCTGGAGCCCCAATCCTGTCGATTAACCATGCAGTTGGCAAGCTCAGCAGTACTGGCAGAACCCACGTCCCTTTTCAGGGTGTTGATGAAGGTTGCGGGGGGAAAGCCTCGACTTCTGCAACCCTGGAGAGGCTCCTACAGCACAAGCTGACCAGCAGGCAGATTCTTGTGCCTGAAGCAGTAGCCCACAAGCCCAAGTCTCTGCCAAGCCACCTTGTCAGAAATTCTGAGGAGGGTACCATATAAATCTTCATTTGGTACATAGCTCTGCCAGCTGATGTTCAGGGCCACATGTAGCATTTGAGTGTAGGAGCCATCAAGAGAGCTTTCTAAGGTATGAGGTGTGTCAGAAAAGAAACAGGACTGGGGTCACAAAAAAATTGGTCAAATCCAAAGGTTTTCCCCTTCGAAATAATCCCCCTCGAGTCTAACACACTTTCCCATCCTTCTCTGCCACGCCTTCATGCACTCCTGGAATGATTCTCCTGGGATTCTCTGCAGCTCTGTCATCATGGCCCTCTTGATGGCTTCCGTGTCCGGAAAATGGGTCCCCTTAATGACCCCCCTGAGCTTGGGGAAATGGAAAAATCACGCGGAGCCAGGTCGGGTGAGTAGGGAGGTTACTCCAGCACGGCAATGTTCTTCTCGGCAAGGAACTGCCGGATGCTCAGGGCATTGTGAGCCGGTGCGTTGTCAGCCGGTGCATTGTCGTGGTGAAGCAGCCACGAGTTGTCCTGCCACAACTCTCGGCTCTTGTCACACACTGAACGAAGCAAACCCTGCAGGATCTCTTTGTAGACATGCTGGTTGATTGTCTGGCCCTGTGGCAAGAACTCTATGTGGACGATGCCCCTCACATCAAAGAAGCACACTAAGTCCTGTTACTTTTCTGACACACCTTGTAGAAGTAAGGGACCAGCATTTGCATCTGTACAGGACGACAGACTTGACGGTGGCTACATGATATGATACGATTTTGATTTAGTCATCTCCAGTCGATGTATGAGGAACATTGCTCAGAATCTGGGCTAGACCTAACATTAATTCATGAATGATGATGGTGATGAAGAAGAGACAGACTGTTTTAGAAGCCAAAATCAGAGTTACGTTCAAATCCCATCGCTAAATTATTTACACCAGTTTAATAATATGAATTATCCTTTACACACAAGTTTGTTTGCCCTTTCTTCGGATAATAATGGATTTCTGATTGATGCATCGATTCAAACCGTCAGCTCGTTACATCTGGCTCTTTGGTGTTGTGGTCAGGGTGCAGGTTTGGCATCCTGTAGACCTGAGTTCAAGGCAGGATAAAGTGACTGTCTTCTCTCACTTCGCTACAGATAGTGTCAGAAGTGGGGTGGCTTGCCGGGAGGCGTGCCCTGTGCGTGAGCCATACGAGGGACCCCAGGATAGGTGGCCCCTGTGTGAGGGACCCCAGAGATAGGTGAAGCATGAGTGTGTGGGACACCCTGGTATGGTAGAAGTACAGCTGGGGGATGCATGAAGCGCATGGGTGCGCCTTCCGAAGGGGAAGGCAGTGTGATGGAGTACCCGTCACTACAGTTAAGTATGTGCTCTGACTGCCATACCAACAAGCCTGGCTCTTTGGGTCCTGACCTTTGTGGTCAGGGTGCAGGTTTGGCATCCTGTAGACCTGGGTTCAAGGCAGGATAAGGTGACTGTTTTCTCGTTTTGCTACACCTACACTTTCTGACTCTAATTTAACCTGATGTGACCTTGGTTCTGATCCTGACCAGGCAGTTACTAAGGATGAACAAATGGATGTTGTAAATGCATCTGTGATTATATCCATTTCAAATGTTCATATCAATTAACGCTTCAGTGACATCCCAAGCATCTGCTTCCTTCCTCATCATGCAGACAGGCCGTAAGCATGAAAGCAATAGGCTATAAAGAAATAATTTTATGTACTCCTCATCCGGGGGGGGGGGGGACGACGACTTGATATACACAATTCCCTTTTCAGAACAGATCCAGAGCACAAGGACTCATTTGGGCACTCTGGCAATTAACAGTGTGTTCCTGGAGATGAAACCTGTCAAGATTGGTCATCCTACTCAAGTTTCCTCACTGAACACATTCAGACCACGGAGACCACATGGCTGGGGGTTTAATTCCCCCCCCCCCTTGTTGAGTGTCTGGTGATGTAGAAATGTCAGCATTGCTTTTATTGATGGTGAGAATTACACAGTACAAGTACAGGCCATCAGAGGATTTGCAGCCTGCTGTGCTCACAGTGGTTACCTCAGCACACGTTCAGCATCCGAGCTTTTAGTGTACTCACGACAGTGACATTTAAGAGCCGTTATCGTTATTGGAGAAAGGATTTGGGCTCTTTAACATAAGGACTGACTGCTGTGTGTATATGCAGCTTTTAATGCCTTTCTTTTTGATGGAATAGCACTAGAGAACTGGAAGGAGATTTGCTTAGTTCCACTGGACATCAGCTACAGGACTGCACTGGGCTTCGTTTCTTTTCAGGAAAGTTTTAAAGTAATACCTAAATAATTCCACTCTTCTATATGACTCCGTAAAAATAAAACAATCTGGCAGACAGATGGCGCGCGCTCTATTGTACAAATACTCCATCACTCCAGAGTGTTGAAAATGCTTGAAAACAATGACAAACCCAGGCTTGAACATTGGGTAGGTACTCTTAGATAGCTGGGAAAGTGTTTTATTTTAGCCTTCAGGTAATAAATTAAGTAGAGTAGATCTAAACTAGCACTGTTCTGGTACACTGGCTGCAGTCTAGTGACTACTTTCCACTACAGTAGTCTTCACTAAGTGACCCATCTCTGTGCCACACTGTGCTTTTCAGAGGTCGGGATTCGGTATTGCCAAATTGAACCAAAAACAATTATTTTTTCTTGGCCTGAGTTATAACTTATTGACAGGAATTACTATTATACTAACAATTACGTCAGTAAGAGATTTTAACAACAGCTGGTACCAGTAATTATTAATATAAACAAAAACAGGTGGTCTGTTACAATCATCCCTCCACCATGTCCACTTGTCAGCTGGCCGAGATCTGAGTGGCACTCACTCTCACCTCATTGTGGTCGTCAATGTGGCGGTCCTGGTACGGCTCTATCCCAGGCCCTACATTCTCCCTCTCACACATTACTGTAAGCAGCCATATTGTTAAGCTAAGAACCTGGTGCTTAGGAACTGCATTGTCTGTGGAATTACCAACAAATTTCTCAAGGATGCCTGAATCTGGGATAAGTGTACCAGGATAGTTTCTTCTTTGGAAGGAGTTGGACTGAGATTCTTGGACTCCCCAAACAAAGTCAAAGTCCTTCCCGTGCCAGGACCTGGTCTTCTCAGGCAGTCTCCCGTCCCAAAACTAACCAGGCCCTTGCAGCGCCAATCTCCTATTCTATAGCCCTCGGTCTCTCATCTATTATACAGCTAGACACACACAGTGTGAGGGCGGGTCCTCTGGTAACTGTGAGAGTTTGACTCCACACTCACATCTGTATTGCAACGTGCCTTGCCAGATAGCAGTAGGTACTATTTTTATGATGGTCTTTGGTATGACCCGACCATGAGTAGAACTCATGATCTTCCGATTGAGAGGTGGACACGCTAACCACTAGACCAGCTTGCAGTCAGACTCCCCAATCAAGTCAAGTCGAAGTCCCTCTCACGCCAGAATCTGGTCTTCACAGGCAGTCCCAGTCCGTCCCAGTTCTTTAAGGCGTATGGGTGCAGCACCGATTTCCATTTCAATAGTCCTCGGCCTCTCGCCTATACAGCTAGGGTTACAGTGGGAGGTGAACACACTAACCACTAGGCCAACTTACGGTCGGGCTCCCCAATGGATGGCCAAAAAAAGAAACCACCTGAAAATGAATTCCCATTTTTCGATCAAGTATTTTCTTAGCAATCAAGCCAACCCAATCAATCCCAGGACAGATTACAATCATGAGGCCATCTTGCCTTTTCTGAAAGCTTGTGTCCTATTTTCACATTGGAGTAAAACCGATGCACATGCACTGTGCAAATGACCAGACAAACCCTTTTATTCCCTTAATGGGATGGCAAACAAGAAGTTTATGAACGGAAATGGGATTGTAAAGCATGTCTATTGTCTAGCGTATGTGTACAGAACGTCGCATCCTATACGTGCACAAAATCAGCTTTCCATCTTTACAGGACACCGGACAGAAATATTTATTCATTTAGGTTTATTTCAAAAATGTGATTCATTTTAAGTGCAACACTCTGAATCAAGTGTTTCAGAACCATTAGCTGGAAGTAGAACCAGCTTACTAAAGAGTACTTGATTCATGGAAAACACCGTTTTTATTTTTAGATCAAGAAAGACAGACAAAAAAAAAAAAATACTATACAGTTGTCATGCTTACAAATTTCAAATGCTTTACATTTAAAAAAGTCACAAAGAACCTCAGCATCATCTTTTGAAGTGTCCATCGATAGTTAGCGCAACATTATTAACGGTTTAGTCCATGCACAGGTTTACTTCCTGTTATACGGTCATTCTTAGTTACAGATGAATAGCTCACCCAGGAAATGCTAATGTAGTCAAATCACATAAGCCCACATAAGTGTTAGCATTATGCTGTATAATTTGACCTAACTGACTTCACTGTTATTAGCAACCATTTTGGGGGAAGTACACTTTTAATGAACTCATCTTCACAGTTCGATTGCTAACAGATATTCCCACCCTGCTAAACAATCTGGAGAGGCTTCCAAGAATCATTCTTCCATGATTTCCTGCCAAGTTCTAGTTAAAGAAAGGGCTCAGTTTGCTTGCAAAGTTGAAACTCATATTCCGCCAGCAGCTTGGACTCAATCTGGCGTTTGTGGCAAGAATTCCACTCGCTTGGATTCTACGTAGAGCCAAGAATGCTTGTGGGGTCGATCTCAGTTTTTTAGCCAGATCACAGCTCTGACTGTTTTCTTCCCCTCTCTTAAGGTCATTCCGTACATCTTTAAATCAACAAAATATTTCACAGAGTGCCGGAAACTGTCGAGTCCTGGTTTTGACTGATCTATCACTTACCTGCTGACCAGGACAGGGCCAAGTAATCATCTGAGGGGTTACAAGGCAGTGGAAAATGCAGGTGCCGGGGTAATTGGATGGACAGGATAGAGAAATGGTAGGAGGTCAAATAGAATTAGATTGAAAGGTTAGTGGGGAACAGAGGAATGTTGAGACCAGAGGCGAACATAAAGAGAACTGCTGCCTGCCAACTTCAAATAGCTGGTTAGCGAGTGACAAGTCAAAACTCATTTGCACTTTGTCTCTTATGAGCATGCATCAATCGCTACTGTTGTCACTTGTGGGCATGACCTGTCAAGAAACCAAAATGTATACTAACTACGTTCCATTATACAATTTCTACGCACCACTTTTGCTTAAAATGTATTGAAATTTGGTTTACGTACAACGTACCTAGTGCTAGCTTCATTCTCAAACGAGATTAGCCAACCGTACTAGCTACGTACACTCGCCAAAGGCACCAACAATCTCTGCTACTCTCTTCCAAGCTTTATTTTTATTCGTAATGTCTCTATACACATTTAATGACATGATAAGAAGTTATAAATTTTACTTTCATATTTGAGTGACGCCTCATAGCAGTGCACTCTGATGTTAAAATACATCGTTCCAACGTAAAATACTGACAGGTCTGGGGATAAAAAGGAAGGTCAGTGATGGTGGATTGATGGTCCGTGGGAAACACAAAGATGGACGTCAGGGTTAGAGAGGTGATTACGAAACATGGTCGAGGATCACTGGGGAACTGAGAGGGGGATATTAGAAGGTCCGCTTCCAGTTTGAGGGGCAGGAGAGGACACTGTGGTGGGCTGGGAGGCGGAGGCTGCCGTGGCGACGGCTGTAGCAGGCTCCATCTTGCTTGTGTGTGTGATGAAACGGAGGCGAAGCTTCATGGCTGGCCTCAGTGTGCAGATGATTTTCTCCACCTGAGAAAAGGGTGAGAATTTGAAAAGCCTTAGATCTATGAAGTTGTGACAAAAGGGGTGAGAAAAATGAAGTGATTCATTGGGCTTATTCTACTGTGGCAAGTAAATTTGATGTTTAGAAGCAATGGTCAAAACGGAGATGTGGATGATGGGATCAGTGGGGATGTGTTGTGGGCCATGGAGAACAGAAATGTAAGGTATAAGGTCACTGTGAAACAAACGAAGGAATGGGAGGTGGTCATTTGGGAAAAGGGTAGGAAGGATAATAGGAGGTCACTGGCAACCAGATAGAGAGATGGCTGAAGGTAACTGGGGAACAGAAAAAGATGGTAAAAGGTTATTTTTGGAACAAACAGAAAGATGGTTGGTGGGTATTGGGGAACAAATAGTGGGATGATTGAACCAGATAGCAGCATGTTTGAAGGCCACCGGGGACCAGATAGCGGGATGTTAGAAGGTTATTGAGGAACAGACAGAGGGATGTTAGAAGGTCGCCGGGGAGCAGATAGCGGGATGTTAGAAGGTCGCCAGGGAGTAGATAGTGGGATGTTAGAAAGTTACTGAGGAACAGACAGAGGGATGGTTGAAGGTCACTGGGGAACAAATAGAGGGATGTTTGAAAGTTGCTGGGGGCCAGATAGAGGGATGTTTGAAGGTCGTTGGGGGCCAGATAGAGAGATGTTTGAAGGTCGCTGGGGAACAGATAGCGGGATGTTTGAAGGTTATTGAGGAACAGACAGAGGGATGTTAGAAGGTCGCTGGGGAACAGATAGCGGGATGTTTGAAGGTCGCTGGGGAACAGATAGAAGGATGGTTGAAGATCATTGAGGAAAAGACAGAGGGATGTTTGAAGGTCACTGGGGGCCAGATAGCAGGATGTTTGAAGGTCACTGGGGAACAGATAGAGGGATGGTTGAAGGTCACTGGGGAACAGATAGAGGGATGGTACTGATACTTGACATCTGTGTTTACCTGGTCTTTGACGCTGTCTCCTGTGAACATATACTTGATGTGGTACAGGAAGTCACAGATGGGGTCCATGTACGCCAGGTGCTTGCTGTGGTGATCAACGGCCTGCAGCATCTCATAGAACGCTACCCCAATCTGAGGATGCATGGAGTCATGTGTGAGGTTATGAGACATTAATCAGAATGTACATGCGTGAACTTGAGCGTGTAGCTGGAGCAGGTGTGTGTGTGTGCGTGCATAATAATGCATTACAGCTAATATTAGATGTCTGGAGAACTGGAGCGGAAGATGTATATATGAATAAAACTGCGCTCAGAATGGTTGGAATGAAAAACACCAAAGCGTGTATACAGTGGGGGGAAAAAAAGCGAATGCTATCATGGGAAAAACAAATTCCTGTTTAATACTGATGAAAGGTGCATGTGTAGAGAAAGAACAAACCTTTAAGCGTAGCTCATAAACACAGTCTGGCGAGTTAAAATTAAAGACCTGGCCTGCATCCTGGCCCTGTAGTTTAGGTTTGCTTACTCAGCTGCCATAACAGAAAACAGGCTCCAGACACGAACACGAGCTCAAAGTTAAGCGGAAAACCAAGAAAGCGTGTAAATGGAGCAGGTTTACAGAGTGAACGCATGCGAACCTCGAGCATGCAGCGTGTCCTCTCCTGCTGGAAGCGCTGGAGAAAAGGCCCAACCAGGTGATAGATATAGAGCAGCTGAAATTCGGTTTTGACCAGCGGCTTCAGGACCTCCGACAGAAACCTGCAACGTCGCAAGCACAGAGGCTCACCATCATACAGTCCCACCCTGCACAATCCTCCATTTAAATTACACTGAACTGAACTGAAGTTTG
>JAOEHJ010000012.1:2457092-2472804 GCA_025447855.1 Potamarius usumacintae
ACATTCACACCTATGGTCAATTTAGAGCCACCAATTAGCCTAACCTGCATGTCTTTGGACTGTGGGGGAAACCAGAGTACACAGGGAGAACATGCAAACTCCACACAGAAAGGCCCCCATCGGCTGCTGGACTCAAACCCAGAACCTTCTTGCTGTGAGGTGAGAGTGCTAACCACTACACCACTGTGCCGCCCCAGTCAGATTAATTTTACATTTATTATTTGATGGATGCTTTTATCCAAAGCAGTGTCAAATTGATCTGAGTAATTAAGGTCCTTGCTTAAGGGCCCTGCAGTGGCTTTCTGACAGTCACAGGACTTTAATGCCTCCAATTAGCAGCTTAGAGTCTTACTCACTGAACCACAGCTGCCACATTTGGGCAGGAAAGAGACAAAGCTTATAACACACTAGTCCTGTACTTATTATACACATATGACCCCAAGGCCACTGATTTGTGGCTTTATTCTGAGTATTTCAGAAGGTTTATTATGTGTTGTTTGAAGTTGAAGCAGTCCACACGTCCCATACATCAGGGGAGAAGCCATGGCCTAATGGTTAGAGAAGCAGCTTTGGGACCAAAAGGTTGTAGGTTCAATTCACTAGAATTCCACTTCAGCAGGAATGGCTGAAATGCCCTTGACCAAAAGACCTAAACCCCAACTGCTTCCCAGGCTGCTCTGGGTCCGCAATACGCCCCTCTGGATAAAAGAGTCTGCTAAATGGCTGTTATCATAGGATTGACAAATCCAGTGTCTCTCTTACTATGCTAGTATCTTACCCTTAAGCCTTCCTTCTCACACAAAGTAGGTTTGATGTTTTAAATCTTTATACTTGAGTTCTATTAATATTTATTAAAATTGTTATTGAGATAGTCTACCATAATAATAACAAGTTAAATTTCTATAGCGCCTTTCACTGTCCCAAGGTCACTTCAGAGGGGAAAAAAAGACTAAGCAGTAAGAGAGGAAGAGAAATGTTCATGGAAGAGATAACTCTTCAACTGAGATTTGAATGTAGAGAAAGATGAGCCATCACAGAGAGATTGAAGAAGAGAATTCCAAACTTAATAGTCAATAAATCCTAGCTAAATAACTGTCATTATAATGAAAAGTACCCATATTTAAAAGTAGCATGGTGGTGCATTGGGTATGGTTGCTGGCTCATAGCTCCAGGGTGCCCAGTTCAATCCTGAGCTTGTGTTAATGTCTGTGTGGCGATTCTCTGCATGCGCACCCTGTGACCATGTGGGTTTCCTCCAGGTTCATCTTGCTGCTTAAAAATATACAGGGGCAGTGGTGGCTCAATGGTTACTGATCTGGAGGTCATGGGTTCAAGCTGCCACTGTTGGGCCATTGAGCAAGGCCCTTAACCCTCTCTGCTCCAGGAGCACTGTGTCACGTACCCCCTTGTTGTACGTCACTCTGGATAAGAGCGTCTGCTGAATGCCTGTAATGTAATATACCGTAGGTGTATTATTATATTATATAGCTGTATTGGCTACTATAAATTGCCCCTACGTGTAAATGAGTGTTTGAATGTATGTGTGTGTTTCTCAGTTGTTTTGGATGAGACTCCTGTACCATCAAGACCTTGACTAAGATAAAGATGACTCAACGAAAACCATATTAATATAAAATATGCCATGTAAAGGCAAACTGCAGTATCTGCATATTGTGTTGGTGGCAAAAGACGGTCCAATAGCAAATAGGTGATGCTACTGAACTGTCTTTTGCCACTGACGCAATATACAGATACTGCAGTTTGCCTTTGCACGGCAGAAATAAATCCTACATATAACATTTAAATTCCTTAACTGTTTAGGGACTGGGTGGCACGGTGGTGGAGTGGTCAGCACTGTCGCCTCACAGCAAGAAGGTTCTGGGTTCGAGCCCAGTGGCCAATGAGGGCCTTTCTGTGTCGAGTTTGCATGTTCTCTGTGTGAGGGTGCTCTGGTTTCCCCCACAGTCCAAAGACATGCAGGTTAGACTAATTGGTGGCTCTAAATTGACCGTAGGTGTGAATGTGAGTGTGAATGGTTGTCTGTGTCTATGTGTCAGCCCTGTGATGACCTGGCGACTTATCCAGGGTGTACCCTGCCTTTCGCCCGTAGTCAGCTGGAATAGGCTCCAGCTCTCCCGCAACCCTGCACAGGATAAGTGGTTACAGATAATGGATGCATGCATTCTGGTTTTATTTACATTTTATGCAACATTCCAACTTTTTTAGGAATCAGGTTTGGACACCTTCAGTGTGTTTATCAGCAGCAGAAACATTAATTACTTCAATCTGGTTTTAGTGTACAGAGGAAGATGTAAAAAGTGGCAGATTCTCATCTTCATCTCCTTCACATTTCGGCAGCTTGGCCTGTTCAAGTTTACTGATATGTTTGAAGTGAATGTGAACTTTGGATAATGCCTTGGGTGAAAGCTGGCAACTGTTTAATGTTCTTCCCTCCTAAAATAGGTACACTGGCAGAACTGTATCAAGCTTTTTTTATAAAGTCTTTAGAAAAATATACAACAAAGGAAGGAAGGATAGAAGGAAGGACGTACACACCTGCTAGATTGAAAACAGGCAGTGCAAGATTTCACCCACAGCTTATGACTGGTGATTTAAAAGGTGGTTAAAAATCAACATTCCACCAATATGGTAGGAATGCAAAGAAGACAAATACAAGATGGAAGGATGCTCTGGGATGAGTGTGACACATGAAGTAAGGAAAAGGAGAGCAGAGAACCTTGATCAGAAGGAAGAGATTGGTTAGACAGCCCAGCAAAGAGAGAAGTCCCTGTAGCATACAGTCATCCATCTCCACTAACTACAAGGAGGACAAGACGGAGGGTTAGAGAGCGATAGAGTGCATATACCCGATGGAAGAGGGCATTAGAAAGTGAAAGAGTGAGCAAGCAAGGAGTGCAGATATGCACGAAAGAAAGAAGAGCCTGGAGAAGTAAGCATTAGTATCGTTCATCATCACTGAGACGAAATCAGGATCTGTTACTGTGTTCATTAAGACATGCTTATGCATATTTGAATGTGGTGTTAACGTGTGTTTCTTTTGTAGTCATGTTAGCGTCACAGCATGCAAATAGAGTGCTTTAGTTATCTCTATCTTTGTCAGAGCGAAATCTCTCAGTTAAACCCAAATCTTTGCACTGTATCGCTTCAATCACTTCCACTATGCTTTATCGCTTTATTAACCAGCTGATCGCCTTTACATCGTTTTTAAACAAGCTTGTTTCTTGCTGAGAATAATTAGCATGGTGTAGCTCAGTCGGACCTTCATGTCCCGGTTGTAGCGCTCCACCTCAGACAGCTTGGCCGTAGTCTCCCTCTCCAGAGCATCCAATTGCTCCTTCAGCTTCCTACAGCTCAGATCCTTCTCACACTTATTCCTCTTCACATCATTCACTCCTGCACCTGAGAAAGGGTGGAGAAAAATGTTTGTTGGCTTTAGCTGGTCTACAATGAACTATCCGTTCATCTATCCGAATATTCCTACATCCTTATATTCATTCTTTAGTGCCTTTGATACGTCCATCTTTTCTCCATGCCTTATTCCAGGCATACGAGAGTACTTCAAAAAGTTCTCGGCCTCACCCAGAAAACGTCACAGAAGAAAGATTGTTCTTGCATCATTTTTTTACAGTCTCCTTTAACTAAGCTTGGCTATCCCTTCGTGGAAGCAGGTCACATCTTGAGCCTCCAGATCCTCCTCAACAGCATGGATGACTTCATCATCACTCTGAAAATGGCGACCGTGCAGATAGAAGTCAGGAGGTGCCAGGTCAGGTGAGTAAGGTGCATGGGGCAACAGTTCAAAGCCACATTTGTCTGCTTCTGCCCCTGCCATCTGTACTGTGTGGACAGGCACATTGTCCTGGCGCAACATCACGCCAGCTTGAAGCGTTCCTCTCCTTTTTTCTTTTGAGTTTTTGTGGACAGTGATATAAGGCTTTATAGTATACGGTTATACCCAAAAATGGGAGTTACACCCCTCGTTTCTAGGTGAGGCGGAGAACTTTTTGAAGAACCCTCATACATCTACCTAACCCTGCAAACATGCATCTGTGCATTTCTGCTCTTATCAATTCACCCTTCAATCCTAGCATCTATCTACCAGTGCATTCATCCACTCACCCAAGCATCTGTTTCCTATCCATCTATCCACGCATGCATCCATCTCAGCATACACTGACTCCATACATGCTTCAGATATATATCATCCATATATCTCCGTCATATATCGTACATTTCTCCATCATTTATCTTGACATCCTAGTCTTCGTCTATCTGTTTCCATCCACACATCCATGGATTCATTTTTCATCCATCTACTTCTCAATTCATGCATTCATCAATTCCTTTATCTCTCCACTTGTTCTTGCATTCATCCAGTCCGTCCATCCATCCATTAAAAAAAAAGTATGTGTGTGTGCTCACAGATAGTGTTGGTCTGTGTGAGGTTTCTTAGTTTTTCTGCCAGTCTCTGCTTCTCTGGGGCCAGGCTGCTTAGCTGTCTCTGAATGTCCTGAGGAGAAAAACAACCAAAAAGAAACAAACAAAAAAAAAACTCACATTAGTATAGTATCAACATGCACAAGGAAATGACATCTGTATCTGTAAAAACATCTGTATTTAAACATCTAAATAGACAGATCTCAGCTCTCTGCTATAAGAATCAAAGTTTTAAAATCATTTGTGTGTGCATTTGAGAAATTTAAATGTTGAAATTTTTTTCCAACAAATTGAAACTGCGTCATTGAGAACCTCAAACTGCAGCTGTATAGAGTTAATGTCAGCGATGTGTCCGTCTCTCTTCTGATTGATGAGCTCTAGCTCCGCCCTCTGGACCCGCCTCTTGCTCTGAGCATCACGGAGATAGTCCGAGATTTGTTTGTGCCTGTTGCCCTGAAAATTCATCAGAAGTCTTAATTCAACACCGTTTCTTTTCATGCTGATGTGTTACTTCATGTGTTTTCAGATGCTAACAGGTGATTTGAATATGTACATTTTTGAGGGAAATGTCTGTATCAAATCCAAATCATTGCATCATATCACGTTAATCAGAGTCACTGTGACTCTGAGGCCTTATTAAACAGCTGTCCACCTTTAAACAGTGTGAGGCAGAAAGAATGGTGTGACTCAGACAGTTTTTAAACATGGTTTAAAAGTGACGGTATAACTGTGCAGTGAGGGAGCAGAATTTCTCCACTGGTTTAAATTATTTCACATTTTAGATCACATTTGACCTGAGGAATCAACATTGTTTGGTACTTTACTTTTGTGTATTGTGTATAAAATCATGCAGAGTGTAATTCTGACCACAGCCTCCAGCTCCAGCTCCAGACTCCTCTTCCTAGCTGTGAGTCTCTCGATATCTCTCTTTTCTTTTTCACTCTGAGCCTGCAGCTCTGCCCGCTTTGTCCTCTCCCACTCTGTCCGCTTCTGTCGCTCTGCCGCCTGCCGGAGAGGAAGAACACATGTACACCTGGATTTACAGATATAGAGTAAACCTAGAGTGCGTAGGTTTCTCTGCACTCAGTGAATGTCTGATGTCTGTCTCAATGAAAGGGGTGTGGCCTCTATACCTCTGTCTCTGTGAAAGAGGTGTAGACTCTGTACCTCTCTGTCTCAGTGAAAGAGATGTGGCTGTTGTATCTCTCTGTCTCAGTGAAAGAGGTGTGGCCTCTGTATCTCTCTGTGTCAGTGAAAGAGGTGTGGCCTCTGTAGCTGTCTGTCCTAGACAGAGGTGTGGCCTCTGTACCTCTCTGTCTCCGTGAAAGAGGTGTGGCCTCTGTATCTCTCTGTCTCATTGAAAGAGGTGTGGCCTCTGTACCTGTCTCCGTGAAAGAGATGTGGCCTCTGTACCTCTCTGTCTCCATGAAAGAGGTGTGGCCTCTATAGCTCTCTGTCTCAGTGAAAGAGGTATGGCCTCTGTATCTCTCTGTCTCAGTGAAAGAGGTGTGGCCTCTGTAGCTGTCTGTCCTAGAAGGAGGCGTGGCCTCTGTAGCTGTCTGTATCAGTGAAAGAGGTGTGGCCTCTGTAGCTGTCTGTCCTAGAAAGAGGTGTGGCCTCTGTACCTCTCTGTCTCCGTGAAAGAGGTGTGGCCTCTGTATCTCTTTGTCTTAGTGAAAGAGGTGTGGCCTCTGTTGCTGTCTGTCCTAGAAAGAGGTGTGGCCTCTGTACCTCTCTGTCTCAGTGAAAGAGGTGTGGCCTCTGTACATGCTTGTCTCTATAAAAGGGGTGTGGCCTTTGTATCTCTGTCTCAGTGAAAGAGGTGTGGCCTCTGTAGCTGTCTGTCCTAGAAAGAGGTGTGGCCTCTGTATCTCTCTGTCTCTGTAAAAGAGCTATGGTCTATGTATCTGTCAGTCACAATAAAAGAGGTGTGGTCTCTGTATCTGCCTGTCCCAGTGAAAGAGGCATGGCCTCTATTTGTTTCACGTGAGCTGTTTGTGTTTGTCACACACACCTCCTGTCTCTCCAGCTCCTTCAGCCTCTCCTCTTCCCTCTGTCGCTCCATCTCTCTCTGCCTCTCCACGCGTTGCTCCTCCTCTTTCTGTCTGCGCAGAGCCTCTCTTTCTCTCCGCTCCTGCTCCTCTCTCTCTCTCAGCCTCCTCCTCTCCTCCTCCCGTCGCTCCTCCTCTCTCCGTTTCTCCTCCTCACGCCGCTGTGCCTCCTGCAAGGCCTGCCGCCGCTTCTCAAGCTCCATGCTGCCTCGCTGGAAGTTCTCCCGCAGTTTATCCTCAAACGACACTGGAATAGAGTGAGCAGGTTCTCCTTCATCTCAAACACTACATTTGTATTTTTTTTTAAATCAAATATAAGAATAAAGGTTCGGTGAAAGTCCTGAGATCAGACAGTGAAGGAAACAGAAAAACACCACCACAAGATGAAAAGCGTATTTTCATATTACTGAGAAACTGCAGAGCATAAACTCCTCCGTCCTGAAAATGTTGGAAAACTTTGTTACAGCTTTACACAAGTGATGCATTACTGTCACATTATAGAAAATTGATCAGCAACAACTAACCGATTATAACCCAGAATTTAGCAAGGTACAAAAATATATATTTATTTTAATATTTAAAGACAAGAAAGCAGATTTCATGAATGTATGTTTACCATTGTTCTTGCTCTTGTATGCTGGTTCTAGTTCGGTGAACTCAGTACTGATTAGAGGAATGGAGCCATTTGGTAGGTCACATGATTTCCCTGTTCTATACACACACACACACACACACACACACATCATTACTCAGCACTGTAACATGAATACAACATGAACACCTTGCACTCAGTTTGACCTTATTGTATATACTTAAAATACACATTTTTGTGTGTGTGTGTGTGTGTGTGTAACCTGAAAGATGGTGGCAAGAGGTCAGCAGGTAAGGTTAGAGGTAATGGACGGCCCGTTTTGGCCATGTCCACAAGGTGCATAGCCAAGATAAACTCTTCTGCTCGCAGCTGACCATCATGATCCACATCCGCCAGAGTCCTAATGATACACACACACACTGAACAGGTGTACAAGTGTAGACACATACACTGTATATGTAACATGCTAATCTGTACTCACCAAATGGTGGCGAGTTGGGTCTGGGTGAGGTTAGAAGCAGTGAGCGCATTCTTGACCTGCGGACCTACACACACACACACACACACACACACACACACACACAGCTGACTCTACCTATTTAATACATTCTTTTCTGTAGAACAGTGACTGTACACTCACATAATGAATATTCTAATCAGAATCTCTCTCTCTCTCTCTCTCTCTCTCACTCACTCACTCACACACCTGACAGGTATCCAGTCATAAGCTTGTCCAGGATGTTGAACTGCTGACGGTATTTGAGGCGGGACGACTGAGGCACCGCCCAATCAGACGTTCCGGTTTTGGGGGAGTTGCTTGCCAGAGAAGTGGTGGAGGAGGAGTTTGAGCTGGTGGCAGCAAATGGGAAATCAGAAATGACAAAAAAAAAAAAGCCAGAATACATTTCGGAGAAAAGCTGAGGTTATTCGGACATCATCTAATCACAATGCCTGGAACCATGGCACTATTTATACACCACCAAACGTTCCATTTCAATACGCTGCTCTTTTTTGTGGCAGTGCAGTTTAGGCAAAGCTTCATGACTAGTCAAGTGTAATAATTAAGTCAGAGTGCAGTAGATTCAGGAGCAGGTTGTGTATGCAGATAGAAGTGTGTGTGTGGTCACGCAACAGCATTCAGATTCACCACTCAAGTCTGATTCAGTACCTGCTGGAAGCCAAGTCCAAAAGGGAGTGAGATTTACTCAGACCTGCAGAGAGGGAGAGAGCTGCGAAAAGAGAGAGAGAGAGAGAGAGCATGAGGAATACACTGAAATAAGTAACGGAGTATCATAAGTAGTATGTGTGTGTGTAAATGTGCGTTAATATTAGTGGTGTATTTGTTTACTGTTCCAAATATCCTTAACTGTATCTCTATTCATGGCCACACATGATAACTGGGTACCTTGTGGTCCCAGGCTAAACTGCAGGGGATCTCAGAGCAGCAGTGGGCCCCAGAGGCGCGTCGTGCAGGTCCATCGGTGTATGGACACGCCTTGGCGTCCGCCAACCACTGTCCCAGCTATGGGTTAAATAGCACACCCACTGCCTTGTGGGTATCCTCTGGTACAAAAAAGGCTAAGGGAGCAAACCCTAACAGAAAACCCGGCTTAGACTCAATTAGGCAGACAAATGCACCGAAGCATTGTTTTGGCAACTCCTGCAGCCAACCTGTTGCCAAATGTATTGGTTCACCGTTCCTTTGGATCACACCAGCGAGGCCGAGAGGGGAGCCTTGTTGCCTGGGCAACACAAGGCTTCCATAAACCTTGCCCAGGCTTCTTGTGCCCTGGAGAGGAAACTCCAGCTCCACTGTGCTGTGGAGGCACAACACAGGAGATTAGCAGTGATCGGTTATAAGCCCTTTCTCAATTGGCATAGAGATGGGTGCCAGGGGCTACCTCTGACGGTGGGAGAGATGTTTAGATCTCGCTGGACTGCTACCATCCGCTTTAAGCTAGGCAGCCCCCAGCCAATTAGGTGCTGTTCCACCACAGCCTACCTGCTTCATTGGGTGCATGAAGCTTAGGGATTTACCTAACAAGTGGGCTGTAAACCTGTGCACCATGCAAAGCCAAGAGAATAAAGCTTCCAGCATTACACCTGGGATGCTGGAATGTTAGGCCCATGGCACCTGGGCTTACTGATAACCTACAAGAGATTAGCGATGTCTGTAAAACTGCAGTTATAAACAGTGAACTCCTGAAGTGAAAAATTTACATCTCGGTCCTCCAGGAAACATGGCTCCATTCATCAGGCTCACTCAAGGAAAAGGACTATACCTTTTTCTGGCAGGGGAAGTCCCCTGAGGAAACCAGGGAACATGGAGTGGGCTTCGCTGTCAGGAACACTTTGCTGGGAGCAGTAGTACCGCCCAGTGGTGGCTCAGAGAGAATCCTAGCTCTCTGCTTGAGTATGTCTATGGGATCTTTCCACCTTGTGAGTGTGTACACCCCAATGCTCGGCTGCCCCCAAGAAATAAAGGACAGGGTTTATGATGAACTTGAGACGACCATGAAAAACATCCCCAGCCGAGAACAGCTCTACCTGCTTGGTGATTTCAATACTAGAGTCAGAACAGATCGTGACTCTTGGCCATCTTGCCTGGGACACCACAGCATTGGCAAAATGAATGAAAATGGGCAGCGTCTCCTCAAATTCTGTGCATATCACCATCTATGCATTACTAACACATACTTCCAGTCTAAACCCATTCACAAAGTCTCTTGAAGGCATCCATGTTCAGGTCACTGGCACCAGTTAGATCTGATCATAACACGTGTTGCTGATCTCAGAGGCATCCTCCAAACCCGCAGCCTACACAGTGCAGTCTGCAACACAGACCACTCCCTTGCGTTCTGTAAAGTCATGCTACAGGCAAAAAATTTCCCAGAGCCAAACTAAAGGGAGCCCCCCACATCGATAGCAGTAAAACAGCTGACCCAACTAAAGCTGCAGCCTTCCTATCTGCCTTAGAGGATTCTCTTCCCCACCTGCCCCAATCCTGCTCTGCCAGCAGTACTGGGATGGCTTGCGGGACATCATCCACAGCACTGATTGGTTCAATGCCAATTCAACAACATTGGCTCCAATCCTCGAAGAAAAACGTACCGCCCTCATGAATTACAGACACACTCTTCATGACAAGACCCTACAGGCCCTCAGATCTTCAAGGAGGAAACTCCAACAAGCCTCCCAATGCTGTGCCAATAGCTACTGGCTACAGCTCTGCAGCAATATCCAATCAGCTGCTAACACAAGCAACATCAGACTCATGTACGACGGCATCATAAAGGCACTTGGACCATTACCTTGCACAGCTGCCCTGCTGAAATCAGCCTCGGGAGAAATCATCGCTGACCGTTCCAAACAACTAGACCGCTGGGTGGAACATTCCTCAGAGCTCTATGCCAGGGATAACACTGTCTCTGATGTAGCACTTAGGCATGTAGAGCGTCTACCCATAATGGAAGAGCTTGACATGGAACCAACTACTGAGGAGCGAAGCAAAGCAATAAACAGCTTGACCAGTGGAAAAGCACCAGACAGCAATGGAATAACTGCCGAAGTCCTTAAGTGTGGGAAGCCTGCTCTTCTGCACAGACTCCACAGGCTCCTCTGCCTGTGCTGGAAGGAAGGTTCTGTCCCACAGGACATGAGAAATGCAAATATAATCATCTTGTATAAGAACAAGGGAGACAGGAGCGATTGTAACAACTATCATTGCATCTTTCTACTCAGCACCAACAGTAAGCTCTTTGCTAGAGTTGTCCTAAATAGACTCCAGATCCTTGCAGAGAAGCTCTACCCAGAGTCACAGGCAGGGTTCTGAGCTGGAAGATCTACTCTGGACTCCACAACTCTAGCAAAGAGCTTACCAGTGGTGCTGAGTAGAGAGATGCAACGGTAGTTGTTACAGTTGCTCCTGTCTCCCTTGTTCTTATACAAAATGATTACATTTGCATTTCTCATGTCCTGTGGGACAGAACCTTCCTTCCAGCACAGACAGAGGAGCCTGTGGAGTCTTCACCCTGAGACAGTTGCAGGAGAAGTGCAGAGAGCAGCGAAAACCCCTCTACATAGCCTTCATTGACCTTACCAAGGCATTCGACCTTGTGAGCAGGAGTGGCCTCTTCCAACTGGTCGAGCAGATAGGTTGCCCTCCAAAACTTCTCAGCATCCTCCAGTCTTTCCACACCAACATGAAAGGCACTGTCCAGTATGATGGGTCCACTTCTGACCCTTTCTTGATCTGCTGTGGTGTCAAACAGGGATGTGTGCTGGCACCCACTCTGTTTGGGATATTCTTTTCTCTTCTCCTGCACGAAGCCTTTGGAACATCAACTGAGGGAGTCTACCTACACGCTAGAACAGACGGCAAACTATTCAACTTCTCCCGACTGAAAGCAAAAACCAAGGTCAGGTCACTTGTCATCCGGTATATGCTTTTTGCTGATGACGCAGCAGTGGCAGCACACTCCCAGGAACACCTGCAGACACTCATTGACCAAATCAGCCAAGCATGCCAGGACTTCAATTTGACCATCAGCCTGAACAAAACCAAGACGATGGGACAGGGTACTGAAACCCTACCTTCCACCACCATCAGCAACTACACACTGGAAGCAGTTTCACCTACCTTCACCAACAATCACTCAATGCTGAAATCAGCAGCCAGATCAGAAAAGCAGCCTCTACTTTTGGGAAACTTACATCCAGAGTATGGGACAACAGGAAACTTACCATCCATACAAAGGTACAGGTGTACAAAGTCTGTGTCATCAGCACACTCCTATATGGCAGTGAAAGCTGGACCTCATACTCACACCAAGAGTGGAGGCTAAATTCCTTCCACCTGCGCTGCCTGAGACGCATACTGGGCATCACCTGGCGGGATAGGACCACACACACCACAGTCCTGGAGAGAGCACAGCTTCCCACCATATTATCTAGTCAAGTCAAGTTTATTTTTTATAGCACTTTTAACAATAGATATTGTCGCAAAGCAGCTTTATAGAATTTTAATGACTTTAACATGAGCTAATTTTATCCCTAATCTATTTTATCCCTAATTATCTCTCCTGAGGCAGTGATATCTCCGCTGGCTGGGACATGTCCGCCGGATGGACGACGGTCGAATTCCAAAGGACATGATATATGCAGGGCTATCATCTGGCAGAAGGCCCATTGGCCACCCTCTGCTCCATTATAAGGATGTCTGAAAGCAAGACCTCAAATCCTTTAACATCAATCCAGCCACCTGGGAAGATGCCATTCAAGATCATCACTTATGGCAGCAGGCATTCCACACTGGGCTGCAGACCTATGAAACCACCTTGGCTCAGCATCGTGAAACTAAAAGAAAGTTGAGGAAGCAGCAAGCCACCACTACCACTTCCTCAACATCACCGAATCCAGCCTACACCTGCGACATCTACAGCCAAGTCTGCCACTCCCGGATTGGCCTTCACAGCCACAGAAGATGCTGTGTCAAAACCTAACTCCCAGGCACAAGAAATCTATGGTCTTACGAGACTGCAATGCTGAATAATAATAATAAATAATCTGTTTACTGTTCCAAATATCCTTAACTGTATCTCTATTCAGCTCTCTCTATCCAAAGTGGGTGTGGCCACAATGTGCATTTTATATATTATGTATCTGTACTGTGTGTGTGTGTGTGTGTGTGTGTGTGTGTGTTACCTGGGGCTGGCGTGAGCATCGTGGCAGTGCCATTGGGTAAGGCCGGCATGCTGAGCGAGTCAGGAATCAGAGGCAGCAGAGGTTGCACAGCTGGCATCGAGGTCAGAGAGGTCATGGAGGTCACAGAGGAGCCAATGGGCATTGGAGTCAGGATGGGCATCGTTGGCATGATGGACAGGTTTGGCATTGAGCCCATACCTACACACACACACACACATGCAATGTCTTTCAGTCCACATATTCGCTTTGCTATAGACCATAAAAAAAAAACAATGATCTGGTTTAGGAACTGTTACTATATTGTACTGTTTTATATTATTTTAAGTGAATTATTTCTTTTAAAACATTCCTACTGCACACTTCCCAGAAGCTATTGTCTGCTTATTATTTATTGAAATTTAAGCCTTCATACTTTGCTTTTTGGGAAATCCTTGCATACAAAACGCAACTGTCAATGACAGCATAGCTCACTCTGGCCACGTCTAGTCCAGAAGGAACGATTTAAAGTGGGCCACCTTGCGCAATAAATGTTGCAAGCTATATATAGAAGCTATACACACTCTCAGAACACCTACCTATTTGCCAGAAAGAATCCAAAATGGTGAGGAATTGACTGAGGAGTGATTTTTGTTGAACTGCTCATTAAGGCTTAATTAGTTCATAACTTCATTAATAATTGTAATGAAGCAAATCTGGTTAGAAGTTATATGTGCCCTAGGTCCCCCTACCGTCATGCCAGAGAGAATCAAAATTGGTGAAGAATTGAGGGAGAAGAAGCGATTTCTGTGGAAACTGCTTGTTAGGGATGGATTGATTACTCCATATTTTCATTATTAATTGCAATTTTGCAAATTTGGGTAGAAGCCATATGCACCCCAGGCAGACCCACCTTCTTGCCAAAAAGAATAAAAAATCGGTGAAGAATTGAGAGAGAAGAAGTGATTTCTGTGAAATGTGGATGACACCGGACGGACAACAGACAATATGATGGCATAAACTCAGCACCTGTCGGCCGGTTGAGGTTTGTTAATCAATAATCACTGTTATAACCTGTGATGATTTTTTCCCCCTCCATGTTATGAGTTTGTAATTTTTCATGTGTGAGTCGTAAACGATGTGCTCCATTTATATAACTGTTAATCATTAGCACAGAAGAAAATGGTTTGACATTCTTATACATCTTGTTTTCTACAGTGGTTTCCATGTGGACTTTAAGCTGTAAAGGGTGCTATGAAAATCTGTTTTTGTTTTTTTTTGGCTTCCTCTTTTTTGTTATTTTTTGCTTTTTCAGATTTGACTCAAAAAAAAAAAATCCGTTTTTATATCTCACTTCCATCCTTGTTGGTTCTTGTTGGTTGCATTGTGTCAATGGGACCCTAAAAGTTGTAGTCATTTGGCATTTCAAGCATCTCATGGACACACCTTTGATCATAAACACACCCTTCCTCCCCGCGCCTGTCTTTAACCTCTGTTAAAGTGAGTCATAACGCACATGGACACTTCTAACAGTTTACCGAAGCGCGACGATGATGTCATAACAGGGGCCGGGGTCTGCTTCATGATGATTGGCAGAGATGGAGGGAGGGGATGACCCTGGAGCTGCAGCTTAATCAGCTTCATGGCAATGGAGAACTCCAAACGATCCATCTTTCCATCCTTCCCCATGTCAGCCAACGCCCTGCGAGACAGAGAGAGAGATGGAAAGAGAGAGGAATATAGGTTATATGAAACTATGATATAATAGTCCTGATTTAACACAGGTCCGAGGCTATTATTCAACTTCCTGTGGGAGTCATTCTACATCCTGTTTGAAGACAGCAAATTTATATCAGACAGGATATGGTTATGGTATAAATCCTCTATCCAACACGTGTGTGCATATATACACTCAAACCCAAACAGACACAGCCTCCTGTGTCTCAAACACACAATCCACCTGGTCACATGCTCACATTTCACGCAGACTTTGTAATAAAGCAAGTGCTTGTGTCTATTCTTTCAATCTGTGGGTTAATTTCACAACTTTATGTCATGTCTTCTAAAATTAGAGCTAACTGGTAAATCTTTATTTTTAACCTTAAAACTTATTCACTGATGAAATTTGTGTTTATCCGTGATTCAGAGGAAGGTCACTTATTTACAAAAAAAAAAGCTACATTTTTTTAGTTGCTTGTGTTTAAATCTCT
This sequence comes from Potamarius usumacintae, assembly GCA_025447855.1. Classification (NCBI taxonomy): domain Eukaryota; kingdom Metazoa; phylum Chordata; class Actinopteri; order Siluriformes; family Ariidae; genus Potamarius; species Potamarius usumacintae. The sequence goes on from JAOEHJ010000012.1 coordinate 2,472,083, forward strand.
TCCTCTGAATATACCAAGAAATCTTTCCTTTCCTTCTGTAGACAACAGGACTTCTTCCAACGTTATGAACCTTGAAACAGGAACTGGCATCACTGCTTCAGCTAATCAGCTGAACCAAGTGTCCTGAACAGATCGTGTGTGAGGTGAGAAAACGTTCCCAGGTATTACTGTGCACCTGTATTCCGTATATAAGCAGGATATAAACAGACGGCACACAGTGTGTTGAGTAAATAATTCAGGGAGACGGGAAGTGTGTGTGCAGTGAGGGAATATTGTGCTCAGCTACACACGAGCGATTTTTAATTCTTTAATAGATAAAAATCAAGCTGCCACAGCTTTTTTTATTCCTAAGAACCAAACTAGTGTCTGAAACCACACCATGTTCACTTTATAGTGTACTATTTTACAGACTTCATTACTACAGTTAATACGTTATACTTAGTATCAGTAACAATTTTACATTCATTAAAGACGACATCTTTTTCACGTTTATCAGTCCCCCCAGGATTTTGCGGGTCTTTTTTTTTATTGTTGCGGGCTAAAACGTCTGATGTTGCGGGGGTTTTTCCAAAAAATTGCGATGAAAGTTGCGGGGTTTTTTAGGTTTTTGTTGCAATTACATTGCGGGAGGAAGTGAAAGTTGCAAGAAATTGTTGCGATTTTCTCTTTTTGTGATTAAAATTGAGTGATATGTTAAATATTAAGTTATTACTGAAAAACTA
>JAOEHJ010000012.1:2567150-2579864 GCA_025447855.1 Potamarius usumacintae
AGAAGGTTAACCGAGTCCAGTAAAGGTACTTTTAAATAAAGCACAACTTGCTCTATGATAGAAATGGTGGCAAAATTACATCTCGTGGCTGATTTGCAGAGCTGCGCCATACCGCGTTGAGCACAGTTACACATCCAGGACGTCAAAATTGGCCAACAGTTGGTCGTAGGTTTAAGCAGGTTTAACGAAGTCTTTGGGTGGCTTTTTTTTTTTTTGTGTGTGTGTGCGCGCTGTTTGGTGTAAACCTCTCCAAGGCGGATTACCTGCTCTACAGTGCTTTATCTCGTCTTTTCTTGTCCTCCGTCTCTTCAGTGTGTTCTTGGGGTAAAAACAAGGGCAGAACGTGGACTCGGGTGATCTCTGCTGACTCTGTTTGTGCATTAGATTCTTGCTCTCCATGCTGAGAGGAGCAAATAGAGAGCAACACTATTGAGGCAAGCAAATGAGCACTTAGAGCTGTGATTTATTAATATTAAAAAGGGCCGGATCAGCGTTCCGTCACGCACCTCGATCACTCACGTTTAAGTTTGTTTTTTGTTTTTTCCTCTCATGGAGTTTTCAGTCAGTGTAAATATTAAAAACAGAACAGTTTTCACCTTGAGTTCATTCCTCTGATCATATTTCCGTAATCACTCACGAAAAGATGATCCAGTCGAAATTCTTGCTTTTCTGCATTCTAAACAAAAAATGCGCAGACTGCCCACCTCTGGATTTTTATTTATTTATTTATTTTTGTTATACTGTGTACATGCGAGGTGAGTATGTGTGTTGCTTTAAAATGCATCACTTTACAGGGGGGAAAAAAAACCTATTCACTTTGTCTTTGAAGCTAAATAAAGTGATATTTAGAATTTCTGAAAAGTGAATCACTGTTCATAGTTGTTGGGTTGCATTAAAAATAGGTCAACTGATGATAAAATTACATTTAGTAGTTTTATTATGAATAAATTTATTTTTTATAAGTATTTTTTTTAATTTAAGAAATTACATTTATTTTTAAAAAAGTAAATTTAAGTTTAAGAGGTTTTTTTTTAAATTTAAATTTATTTCCTTCCAGTTAATCAGTAATTATTTAAAACAATAAAGCCTTAATAATATAATATCTAATTTATAACAATTCTGATATTATATTGTCATTTTGCCCAGACTTACTTGAAATTAATACAGCCAAATACACACCCACAGATGTCCGGAGTCCTGGCATTCATTTAAAGAGCGATTTCAAGCTAGTCATTCATCACTGTTGTTTGTGTGTGTGTGTGTGTGTGTGTGTGTGTGTGTGTGTGTGTGTCTCTCTCTCTCTCTCTCTCTCTCTCTCTCTCTCTCTCTCTGACTGACTCGCACTGTCTGTCTGTCTGTCTCTCTCTCTCTCTCTCTCTGTGTGTGTAGAAGATGACAGACGAGTGTGAGGACAGGAGGAGTTGTGAGCTTTTGGTGAACAGTCGGTTGTTTGGAACGGATCCATGTCCATCCATCGGCAAATCCCTCACTCTGCACTACAAATGCAGACCTAGTGAGAGAGACAGACACACGCGCACACAATATTCAGTGTTATCAGTATTAAATTATAGAAGACTTATATATTGCTATATATTTATATATTGTTTTGCATATTGTACAAAACTGTGTGTGTGTGTGTGTGTAGGTGAGTATAAGAGTAAGGTGGTGTGTGAGGGGGAGAAGCTGAGGGTGAGCTGTAAGACAGGGATGCAGATCGCCGTGTACTCGGCCATGTTTGGACGGACGCAGGAGGGGACACTGGAGTGTCCTCCACACCACCGGAGGGCGCCGTCTGTCGGTGAGTCTCTCACATGGACCACGTTTAGCGACAGAGATGATTCACACAGTCACCAAATCGTAGAAATAAGTTACCCTCGGCACCTGAAGTTAGTTTTATGCATATTATACATAATAATTAACCTTTGACTTTGATGTTTTTACAACTTGTTCAAGTACTGATTATTTTTAAAAATAGCCAAACTGTCAGTCAAGCTAACGCTGTCTAATTAGCAACGGTTATTTGACTGTCGAAATTATGCAAAAACTTTCTGCTCTACACACAAAATAATTTTTGACTTTCCATATTTGAAAGTCTTAAGGTATGAGGGAGGAACGCATTGGTGTTCATAAAAGCACTTACACTTTTTGCTAGCTAGCTAGCTAGCTAATACGCGCTAATCTGACAGACTTCTAAGTCATTTTTAACTCGACAGGATTTCTAACTATAAATCATAAATATGTGTAATCTTAGCTGATGATGCTAGCTAACCTGAGCTAATTTGAGAATTGATTCAGATTTTTTTTTTTTTTTTTTTGGAAGTCATGTTCATAAATATTAATGATCTTCACTGTTAATGCTGGTGAATACTTGCTAGCATGGGCTGACATGGCAAGATTTCTGACAGGATGTTTAGATAATATTTCAAAAACATTCATAAGTTTTACTGCTAATGCTAGGCAGATAGCTAACATAAGCTAACGTGACAGGATTTTTATGTCTGATATATTTATAACCTTTAGCTAATAACGTTAACTAGATCATCAAAATGCGTGGATGTTCAAAATCTTAAATGCTAATGATGGCTAGCTTGGATTTTCATCGAGATCCTAAAAATGTTTTTTTTTTTTTTTTTTTTTTTTTTTTTTGGCTGCTTATGCTAGCTAGCTAGCTTATTATTATGAGCTAACCTGTCAGAATTTCTGTGAGAGTTTTTAAAGTCACGGTTATTAACTATCTTTTATTGCTCATGCTAACAGTAAACTGGCTAACGTGAGCTAACCTGACCTGAATTTCTGAATTTTTTTTTTTTTTTTTTAAATTGTCTTCATATATGTTCAAAAATGTCATTCCTAATGCAAGTTACTTGGCTAATGAGCGACGCTAACAGGATTTCTCAGAGGATTTTTAGGTAATGTTTAGTTATGGTCATAATTTTCACTGCTAATGCGAGCTAGCTAGCTAACCCAAGTTACCCTGACAGGATTTCGGTCAGATTATTTTTATTTTTTTTAGATAATACTTAAAACCATCCATTATCTTTATTGCTAGTTTAGCCAGTTAGCTAGTATTGAGTTAAAGTGTAGGATTTCTTAGAGACGTTTAAGCTCGTAATCTTTACTACTAATGTGAGCTAGCTGACTAAGATGAGCTAACATGAGAGGATTTATTTCGAAATCATACGAGTTTGTAATCTCGGCTACTAATGCTAGCTAGAGTCGTAATGCGAATTAACCCGAGAAGGCGTGGCTGCTCCGGAGTGGGTGTGTCTTTGATATGATCTGTATATGACCACACCCACTTCTTTCATCAGTACTCTCTCACTTTTTTTTTTTTTTTTTTTTTTCCCCCCCTCTCCATTGTCTTTATTAAGCTTTTGGAAGGATAATTTGACGCGTGCTTCATACAGGTACAAGACTTAACTTGACCAGCTGTCAGTCGCTTTAGCCCCGCCTCCACACACACACACACACACACACACACACACACACACATCAAAGACCTTCCCTGCACGATAATAAACACTTGCATCACTTTACACACACCCACGCACACACGTCATAGATGAGATTAGCTGGTATGAAAACACCTCTGTTAGTGTAGTGTGTGTGCTCTCACTCAAGCGCACACACACAGCAGCTTTCCTGGAATTTTCCACAGCACACACACTCCTCAATCTTACTCACTGATATCAGACTCGAAGGAAAAGGATGTGTTTGTAATTTCTGGATCCAGAAGATAGTATGGTGTGTGTGTGTGTGTGTGTGTGTGTGTGTGTGTGTGTGAGAGACAGAGAGACATTCTTGACCTCCTGCTTAACTAATCACCGTGGTGACCGCACTCAAAGCCCAGGTTAATGGGGTCTCTGCCTGTCCCTCACTGCACTTCCTTTCACTGGGGGAAGATTTTAAGCGTGACACCGTCAGGTTAAAGTCCCTCGGGGGGACTGGAGACAGGACGACTGCTCTTAGACGGCCTCCCCTCCATCACAGCCGGCCATTAGTCTCCGCTTGGGGCATGTCCACACACGCACTCTGAAGCTCCGCCTACAGACCATGTGATGGATATTGTACAGTATCAGGATCTGATGTTTAAACAGATCCATGGCGGCATTTTCTTTATCTTGTAATAAATATAGACTTGCTCCCCCTAGTGGTACGGAGCATCTTGTGGTTTCTTTTGTTTGTTTTTACCCACCCCTTCCCATATTGCTGGGTTTCACGTGACGTCACATCCACCTCGTTAGTTATTCAAAACTTTAGCTGGTGGTTTGACGAAGCGTTTGTACGGAGAAGGTGCATTGGTCGCATGAAAAACGCCTTACGGTCGCGTTGTTTTAGGTTGATCAAACCGTAAAACTGATAAAAGTTTCTTCAGGGTTCCTCGTGAACTCATAAAGGGTGAACGAACACAGGATTTCACAAAAAGGCGTCAAGAAAGGTGGCTTTTCGCTGAACCTCTCGCCGAAATCAAAGGGAGCCAAGTCGAAGCACGCTCGAGTTTGCAGTGATCGCTTGGTGAAAGGTTTGAATTTCCATCTCAGCGTTTTCCAAGTACTTTTCTTGCTATGTGTCGTTATTTTACGGTACTTTTTTTTTTTTTTTTGTCACGAAGCGCTGAAGTCCCCAGCGTTTTGTTTTTTGTTTCCTCCTCACTCTTCACAAAGTCCGTATGCATGAAGGTCGCGACAAAATTCTTCCCCAGCCGTACAGTTGCAATGCGCCGTGATCACTTCTTCTCCGTCTTGTTTAACTAAGATCCAGGTCTTTAAAGGGGCTTCTGATGATCTTTGTGAATGATTTAGCTGAGAGATAAGAGCCAACGCAAGTGAGAATCGAGCCAAATGTTGTTGGTTTGCGCTTTGTTGTAAAGATGTGAACGAAAAGCTTTTTAAAAAAAAAAAACATACAGTACATACACGGGCAAAAACAATACAGGATTCATTCGGCAGCGACTTGATAGCGAGGTCCTTTACCCAGCCACATAGAAAAAAGTCGTAAGCCTCCATGCTCTTCCATTCTTTCATCGGTTTTGCGGTGTAGAAGGACGTCTGCAACACCAGATAGTTCGAGATGTCGGTGAACTCGACTGAAGGGTCGTTTTCCAGATCGTATGACAAATCCTTCTTTCCCAGACTGTATTCCATTGCACATAGCAATCTTCTGAATATATTTAAAGCAAGCAGTGGCTTCTAGATTATGAGCGTTCTCTGATAAGTCATCGCTAGTTGTTTGCGCTACGGCAGCTGTTTAGACCCCCAGCTATTTTACTTCCGGTAAAACCGCTAAGAAAATCACGTGACTGAAACCCAGCAATGTGTACACGTCAGCCATCGGGGCCGTCTGTGCACCGTGCTTGAGCGTGACTTCTAACAGGAGACGCAAGGAGACCATTCTGAACGTACTTTTCCCCTGGACTTTTTTTTTTTTTTTTTTTAAAGCATTTCCCGCCATTTAATTACTTGTGTTTACTAGCACACCCTGGGTGACCTTTGACCTTTTAACCCTTACGGCTGTTCTCTCAAGGTGATGTGTGTTTGGTCTTTAGAACTCCTGTCTTTGTCTCACGCCTGGTTTATCCCTCTGTTGTTTGGGGAGACAGTGGAGAAACTAATGGACATTTACTGAGATTTGCAAAGATAATATAAAAAAAAATTAATAGAAAATATACGATGGCAATATTGAAATATCATAAAAAACGTGTGTGTGTGTTTTAGACAAAATATAAGGTGAGCAGTAAAAACAGCACTGTTAGTGTCATGATCCTTAATAATCCTCTTTTTTTTGGTTTGGTGATAAATCCCTACTTCGGGTTAAACAAAGAGACGTGAAATCGGACACAGCCGGTAGATCAGATCCACTTACCTGTTCGTGCGTGGGGAGTCGAGTTTGGAGGTCGGCCGCTGCGTCCGTCTCTTGTTCGGATGTGTGCAAGTCCATCTGCGAACACGATAAGCACTTAGTGTTGATGGATGAACGGCCCATCAGTCATGCAGACATGCCAAGCTTCAGCGTCCTCGGGGAGATCAAACGTCTCTGAGACAAAGCACACATCTGTCAGGAAACGTCTGAGCACGCGGAGAGGAACCCCGCACGCACACACACACGTGCGCCTTCTTCATATTCATCTACATGAAAGAGCTTTCCTCAAATTTCATCGCTAGCGATGCTCAGAGAAGCGCGCGACACGCACATTATGCTAATTCGACAAAATATTCCGAAGCCGACATAAATTTGTGATTTTTGACCTAGCCTAGCTTTGTGTTGTGATGCTAATCTTGCTAACGTTTAGACATGTGACTTAACACTTTGTAAATTGAACAATAAGGGCTGAATTGTTGAATCTACCTCATTGTTTGAAGACAGTTTATTAGAGTGATGCTAGTTAGCCAAGGTTATTTAGCTATTAGCAAGGAATTTAAACTTATGCGCCTGCGAAGTAATAAAGGAAATGTTTTTGTGTATACTTCTGTCTGTATAGTATGAGTTTATAGCTTTTAGTTTGATTATGCAGCTTCAGCAGCATGTCACATTCTCACCTTTACGATAACGCAATGAGCAAAAATGGTATTTGTGTCAAGACTGTATATACGTCACTTTGCTGTAGCACAAAGCGCCTGCTAATGAGGCAGAAATATCGCGCAATCTCAAAAATATGAAACGTTCTGACTTGTTTTTACAGACTGTCATGCGGAAGGGGCCCTGCAGGTGATGACGTCACATTGCCAAGGGAAACGCACGTGTGTGGTTCGAGCCTCGGCGCAGGAGTTCGGAGACCCCTGTTACACCGGGACTCGCAAATACCTCAGTGTTATATACACCTGTGGTGAGCGCACACACACACGCGTGCACAAAATAAGACCACAGGCCACAATGACGCACTCGAAGAAACCACAAACACACAATGTCGCGTGTGTACTCGTGGATTCAATCAGTGTTCTGGTACAAATGAGACAGTTTACACGCTAACTCACGAGAAAGGTGAAAGGTTCAATCTGTCCACGAGGAGTGTCCGGGAAAGGAGGCGCGAGTCTGTTAAAGGTGCGATCAGTGATTTTGATTTTAAGTCTTCGATACGAGCGTCACCACGATAACGTCTTTTCCTGGTATCGCAGTGTAACCGTATCATACTCCGAATCGACCGTTGAAAACCGCAAACTTTTGGCACACGTTAAAAGAAATGTTGCCGGTCAGTTCAGAAAGCTCCGCCTCTTTCACGTTGCATTCTGTCATATCAGGAGCTGATAGTTTTAGGATTAAAAACAGCAAGTTTCAGTAAATATCTGCCATAATTGCTGACTGCACCTTTAATTCCATGAGGCAACCGAAACACAAATGGATATCTATCAACAATCCACAGTGTTGCATTACTGCCATCTACAGGTTTATCTTTGACAGTGCGCTGACGGTTCCATCATTGTCGCTAAATGAACAGCTGATCACACTGAGGTGCTCGCTGACCGCCAATATTTATTAGTTTGATATCTTTCCTTCGTATATAACCTAACGTCTTTTCTTCTGCTCGCTTTCTGTTACTGTAGTCGGTCTTTTATGCTTCATTTGCGCGCACACGTCCTCCCACAATGCCTTGCGTGAATGGGGAAAGCCCACCACGTGATGTGATGCATGACATAGTATCTTGAATTGCATCATGGTGAAGCAGGAAAAAAATAGCGGAGGATTTAGAGCTAAAGAGAGAAATTCATTAATTGTTCTGTTTAAAAAAAAAAAAAAAAAACTAATAAAATTGGAAGTCTGTGATTCGAATTCAGTAGCTTTCGGTCCACTAAACAAAAATAATGAATTAGGTGTCGGGAAAATTCTTTTTATGACCTACACTTGAAATATCTCAAAGGCTGGCTACCTTTTAAACGTGTGTACATGCAGTCGTGAGATTATTGCAGTGTAGAAAATGGTGCAGCACAACCTGTGTTACGAAATTAAAAAAAAAAAAAAATTTCCCCCACTTGTAGCTTACAGTATGATTTTTCAATCAGGGAATCTGATCTGAAATCTTACATCCTGCGGCTTTGTTGAAGACATATTCCACTTTTTGGGAAACTGAAATTGTGTGTTTTCTATCATTGATCTGCACCCGGAGCCTGAGTAAAGAGCCAACATGTTGATATGATGGCCACCAGAGGGCGCTAAACACTCAATATTGAACTGTACTTCAATGTAAAAAATAATTTACCAGGTTTTACATTGACTGACTAGATTTTGCTTTGGATTTGTTTTTGTTTTATTTTCCCTTTAATTATGACACAGGTTTGACTGATTATTATTTTTGATGTTGTTTACGGATGAACTGATGGCAGAAAACCATAAAAAAGCAGACTAGTTGCTTAAACAATAGGCGTTCGGACTCGATAGCGCTCCTTACGCTCTTCCAGAGAACCAGTGGTTCATGGACGATGTCACTCGAGTGTGACCTCAACTTAACATTCTCATCGTGTTGAATTTTGGGTAACTGATATGTTGAGGTCTTTCTGTCGCTGAGTTGGAGGCTGTTTTGATTTTCATGATTCTGAAAAATGTCACCATGGCGGTTTTTCCGTCACCGTGATGCATCAAGAACTGTCGTAGCCGGTCTTGCCAGCGTTCATGGAGAAAATTGGACAATGGAATGCAAGTGATCGAGATAATGTGACTGAACAAACCCAGTGTCTGTGACCCAAACCGCTGAATGTTTAGTGAGAGAGGATATAAATGAATCGTGCGATATATTTAAAGGGACACTATGTAGGATCTAGTGGCACCTAGTGGTGAGATTGGAGATTTGCTACCAACTGAATTCCCCTCCCTTTTAAAAGCGTGTATTACAACGTAGCGTACATCCAAAATGATGTCATCATTTACGACCGCATTGAGAAGCCGGTCAACTGATGGCGTTACTTTTAAGTAGATATTTATTTAGTCTGTAAAACTGTAGGTCATATCGTCCATGTAAGAGACCATGGTGTGTTCTGCGTTGTGCTAGCGTTTTATTGCTAGTGAATGTTTTCTCTACATAATTAAATTTTGTGCTAAGACGCATGTACAAACAATTTCATAAGACGTGATCTTTTTCCCTTGGTATAAAGGTTAATATAAAAAATGTGCAAGTATTCTCATGTCAAACGAGACTCCATTTCCGCAGAGAGAATGGAAAATGTGCTTGCTGAGCTGTAGCAGAACAGTTATCATGCTAATACATTGAGGCTAACATGTAAACAGCTAGCATTCTAATATGCTAATTGCTAACATGCTAACAGAGCATGTTAACAGGGAGCATGCTAGCATGCTAACATGTTAATGCTAACATTTTAGTGTTAGCATGTGAACATGTTAAGGTTAATATGCGAACAATTAATATAGTAAACATGTTTGCCATTAGCAGATAACAGTGAGCATGCTAACATGTTGAGGCTAATTGGCTAACAGCTAGCATGCTAATATGTTAACAACTAACATCCAAACATGCCAAGGGTAACATGTTAAAACTCTGGTTAACATGCTGTTAGCATGGTAGCATGCTAAGGTTAACATGTTAACAGCTTAACATAGCATTATAGCAACATGCTAGCATGCTAATGTTAACATGTTAACAGTTAACGTGTTAACATTAGCATGCTATCGTGTTAATGCTAACAGTTAAGATGCTAATGCTAACATTTTAGCAGTTAACATTAGCATGCTAACCTGCCAATGTTAACAGTTAACATGTTAGCATGTTTTAATGCTATGTTAATAGTAACAGTTAGCAAGCTAACATGCTAATGTTAACAGCTAGCATGTTAACATGTTAATGCTAACAGCTAGCATGTTAACAGCTAACATCCAAACATGCCAAGGTTAACATGTTAACTCTGGTTAACATGCTGTTAGCATGGTAGCATGCTAAGGTTAACATGTTAACAGCTTAACATAGCATTATAACAACATGCTAGCATGTTAACTGTTAACATTAGCATGTTAATCATGTTAATGCTAACAGTTAACATGCTAATGCTAACATTTTAGTAGTTAACATTAGTATGCTAACATGCCAATGTTAACAGTTAACATGTTAGCATGTTCCAATGCTATGTTAATATTAACAGTTAGCAAGCTAGCATACTAATGCTAACTGTAAGCACACTAACGATGGAAGATCAGGATAGCTGAGACTGTTTTGTAAAAAAAGCGAGATATAACATGCGTGATTAGCCCTTATAGCGACCAAGGTAATTGCGTTTAGACTGCGGCTCATTTACCCGTCCAACAGAAAATGGGCGACTTTGGCATCACGTTGAAAACTTTTGTCTCTCGTTAGCGATTTCCAGCTGGGAAGCACCACACCAGCGTTGGTTCTCGTTTCCTGCCGTCGCCTGTCTCGATCTCGCTTTGTTTCATGCTTTCACTGCTTCTTCGCTGAGGGTTCACATCCTCCATTTTTACAAAATGTGGGCGCTCTGATTTGTTATTAGCCAACACCAGCAAACACTGTTCCTCCTTCTTTCTTTTTATTTTTCATCTTCCTTTCGGATCTTCCTTCTGGATTGCGAAAGGCACCTCGACTGTAGACTTTACTCCGGTCTGGGTGACCTGGAGAAACCTGGCCGCCTCTGTAGAAGCGGATTTGCTCTTTCTATAAAGGGTTCGTTCTAATCTGACGATAATGCAGTGATTTTGTAGTTACAGGTGATTTTTTTTATATGTGAATGAAAATGTACTCATGAACACTAAAGTGTAATTCACGTTTCTGTCGCTTTAATCAGTTTATAAAAACACGACTCTGATTTCCTGTCGATTTTCATATTCGATGCGTTTTCACGGTATTTCAGTAGAACTGGAACGCTGCCACTCGGTGGGCGTAACTGCAGTGACTTCCACGTACAGTGACGTCATGTGATGTACAGACCCTCTGTCGCTTATATTATCCCTGAAGGAGGCGTGGCCTCTGTGTCTGTCCTCCTGTGTGGAGGAGGCGTGGCCTCATGCACTTTAAAACCGTCTGTTTTATGTATATTTCATGAAATCTAATTGTTCTTTAACATCATGTAGACTGCTGTGTGGGCAAATAACGGACAACAGTGCAGTGTGTTATCCTGCTGAGTCACTTTGTTTTCATTTCTTGATAAGAAACCTGTGTGTGTGTGTGTGTGTGTGTGTGTGTGTGTGTGTTTTGAGAGACGGACCTCCTGAGTTTTTCAGAGCAGTTCCTCTGTACTATTTCATCCTCCTACTGGAAACTAAATGAGAATAAACATCAGACATGCTGATACAGCACTCTGTGTGTGTGTGTGTGTGTGTGTGTGTGTGTGTGTGTGTGTGTGTGTGTGTGTGTGTCTGTAAAATTGACTCATATCCTCTTGTTGTGTCATTTATTATTATAGTGATTATGAGCGCGTGCACGCACATGGAACTCAGACATCAGTAACGGGGTTTATCTGTCTACAAAAATGCACGGATGTTAGTGCTGGACTTTGAAATCTTGTGGTCAGTGTGTGTGTGCGCGCAAGAGAGACAAAGAGGCTTTCTTATATTGTGTGCTTGTCTGTCTACAGGTGTGCACTTGAGTGCCTGTGCACGTGTGTGTGTGTGTGTGTGTGAGAGAGAGAGAGAGAGAGAGAGCGCGAGGTCATGCTTCACGTCCACTGAATGCTCTGCTGGTTTCTAAGGTGACAGAATTTCACTCAGGCCTGACCAACACTTCCAGTCAGCCTGTCTTATCTCCACATTTCCTTCCTGTGCGCGTGTGTGCACGTGCGCGCGCACACTCCCTTTCTGAGGAAATAGTTGAATTGGCAATTTGATATAATCTGACATAAGTGAAGGAGACTCTTCAGGCTGTGTGTGTGTGTGTGTGTGTGTGTGTGTGTGTGTGTGTGTGTGTGTGTGTGTGTGTTTTTTTGTTTTAAATTGCATGTAAGTATTTGCATTCTTGTGTGTAATGTGTGACCCTAGTCCCATGGGTCAATTTTTCAAAATGGAGTTGTTTCGGTTGTTTTTTTTTTTTTCCCCCCCATGAAAGGTCGTTAAAAAAGCTTTCCGATGATTTCTGGGTGAAGATATTTTGACTAATAGAGCACTGAGACGTGAGCATTTGAAGGAGTCCGGTTTTACTTTTTTACAAAAAGTTACAAATGGAAAAACCTGCTTGTAAAGTTTACAACACAAACTTCTTAGCAATGCATATTTAAAACAAACAAAAAAAAGTTGTTAAAATTTAAATTTCAGGCAAATTTTCACTGTACTTTTGTCGGAACATGTTATTAACACAGTGGGTTTTTTTTTTTTTTTTTGTTTCAGTCTACAATTCTGGTATAACAACAAAAGACCACAAAGAGGTTTGTACCGTTTCGCCCTCGGGTTCCACAAGTAGTCGTACTCTGTGTGTGAATTAGATCAGACGATAACTTAGACAATCTCTATTACAACTCTCAAAAAAAAAAAAAAAAAAACACAAGCTGCCCATCACTTTTAACTTGATGCAAGAGAGCTAATGTTCGCTAAATCCCATTCAGTCTCTATGGAGCGGTGGTTACGGCGATAACGAGCTGAAAAAAATAAATCTATTTTTTTCACGGCCCGGTTTCCATCAAATCCCATGCTCTGATTGGTTGGCAAGCGAGATGCAGACCTCTGGCGACTCGCTCGTTCACAACAACAACAAACGTAGTAGCAATTTTTGTCAACATTTATTTTCGCATTTCTCAGGAGAATAGCATTAATTTTACAGCATGGATAGCGATA
>JAOEHJ010000012.1:2671114-2681148 GCA_025447855.1 Potamarius usumacintae
GGATCTTCACGCACACACACACACACACACACACACACGATATGTACATTCCTGCATTATGTAGTCCTTGTAAACATCAATCAATCAAACAGCTGTTTTTAACATGCCCGGTTTACATGGACAAACTATTTCTTTTAAAAAATCGTAAAACAAACAAACAAATCTCTTCTTCTAGCTTGCAGCTATTGTTTATGATTTAAATCTGAAAAAAAAAAATCAGATTGACTGGCTCAATTGGTAGCTATCTAGTAGCTAATCAGGTAGCAATGCGTCATTTCATTTTGTTTGAAAAAAAATTGTCGTCATCTCAAAGGACATTTCGATAAGTCACATCACGTCACGTGAAGCAAAAACAACCGCTACACGCTAAGAAGGTTCCTCTTCTGCTTAGTAGATTTTCTTGTCTTCACCTCATGTTCGTGCCGACTACTGCTTCACGAGGGCGCGTTAAAAACGGCAGGAAAACATCTTTAGTTGTTTGCGAGGCAGATGGAATCTGTATCGCTTTGTACAACGGTACAAAAGAGGAAATAAAAACTTCACAGCAAGTTAATAGAACTAACAGTGATCAAATAAATGATGTAAACAACAACAATGACCATACGCTGTACATTTGTCAAATATTTTATTGCGTAATTTCCATGGTCCAATCTGAGCTGCCTGATTTACTGTATGCCTTACATTCAATCCAATCCAATATCCCTGAAGGACTCTATCTGATATGGACCAATCAGACATCTCTAACTTACACTGACCAATCAAAGAAGTCCCTGAAAAAACAAACAAAAACAAAACAAAAACAGCAAAACCTACACCATCCGATCTGCCACCATACTGACTCTGACTCATGCTACATCTATTCTATTGTTTAGCCATGCACGGCCATCTAGAATAATTTTTATTATCAATAGACAGCATAATTTCTACACTTATACAGTATATTTATTAAAAATGCTGTGATCTATGAATGTATTTATTTACACAATACATAATGCGCATCATTTGCAAATGAACCTGTGACGATAGCAAACCACGAGTGCTTCCTGACGTGTCCAACAGGATATAATGCAATCTTCCCCAACATATAAATTGTACAGCTGTACAGTGCCTTGCAAAAGTATCCCCCCCTCCCCCGGACCATTTTTCTTGGGCAGACGTGAAGGTGCAGGCATCAGACAAGTCTGAATATAGCTCTAGAAATATAAAACATGCCTCAAACCTACCCTTGTGGAATTTAGTGCTTCATTTTTGCTTGAAAACAGTGGATGTAGCTTGAAAGACCTTTTCCCCCTGTGCATGGAAAACAGATCAGCTTTCCGATTGGGACATGCCTTTTGACATAACAAGGGCACAATTGGCTCATAATCAGTCTTGTGAAATGTTAAACGGCTCTGTCAGGGATGGTTCCAGCCCAAGATACACATTTGCAGAAATATTTTCGCTAATTTTACCAGATCGCTATGGATTTCCACAGGGGCGTAGAGCACGCCGAGCCCTTTCCAAAGAGGGCAGCCACGGCCCGCTACGACCGTGGATCAGCCCGTTATTCGTCCCTGAAGCCCTGTGAGAGCGCTGCTCACCGAAAACTTTAATAAGAGCCCTGGCTCACCGAAAGTCCTAGCCCTGCCAAACTTTACAGGCCCTGAGACCTTTCGAAACAGCCCAGGCATGGCCCACTACAACTGTGGCTCGGCCCGTTATTCACAGTGAATTTCAAATTCTTTCTGAAGAATTTTATTGGTTTGACCCAGATTCTTTGTATCAGGTCATGCTATATAAAGCATCGTGAGAATACAAGTAATTAGGTCAGGAAAGCATCACCACTTACGACAGGTGGTCGGATCCTGAACCATTGGTCTGTTGGTTGAGCACGGCTATAGCCCATGTAGCCAGCTAGTGGTAAAGTAAACAAACGCCCCATGACCGATGCCAAGTGGTGCACATATATTTCATTGGTTGCATCGGTCTGGATTTGTCCCTGTCCATTTTCTGAACTAGAAACCACTTCAGTTGAACGGTTATTAAAAAGAGATGGTTAGTCTGAAGGAACAAAGTGAAAATGAAGAATGGAGCACTCTCAGGATCAAAAGTCAGGAACTGGAAGCTGCGTTACACCATGCAAGCCAAGACGTTCCTTCAAGGACCAGACAGAAGATGCTGAGGGAAGCCAGAGTGAAGCCAACAGTGATCTGAAGGAGATACAGAGTGGAGTGAAGGTGCATCAGACAACCATTGCTCAAGAAGAGCCATATGAAAGCAGACTGACCAGGTGAGCACGTGATGTTTGGTGTGATGAGACCAAGTTTGAGATACTACTTGTCTCAAGAAACAAGTTTCAAAGTGCTACATGTGGCACAAGCCTATTACAGGCTACACCTCCATTAACACCATAACTACTGTATAGTGAAACATGGTGGTGGCGGGATCATGCTTTGTTGTTGCTTCTTGTCAAAACTAAGGCTGAATGGAAAGTGAGTACGGATGGATATTACAAGAGAACCTTCTTCAAGTTCAATTCTCAGCAGGACAATGGTCCCAAATAGCCAAGACAGGAGAGGTTAAAAACAAAAAAGGGGCCAAGTCAAAGTCCAGATCTGGATCGCGTTGAGAACCTGTGGCACTGTTTAAAAATCAGAGTAAACAAACAACATCCAACCATCATGAAGAAGCTGGAGCAAAATCTGCCAGGAAGAATGGGTGAAAATCCCAAACAAGCAAATCACAGATCCCTGAACGACTATAGAATATGTATGGTCCATTCGGAGTTTCCTAAAAGGAAAAAAAAAATCGACTACATTACATGATCCAGAGTTCCCTGATTAACTACCGAATTTTACCGGTCCAACGAGAGTTCCCTGAATGACTCCATAATGTTTACAACCCACTCTGAAAAAGGTTTAAATTGAGCGATCTGATCGGCATTCCCAAAAACAAACAAGAAGGAGGTACATAATTCTCGTTAATGGCCTTTTTGATATTTACACTCAAAACCTGAGCGAAATCCAATATCCACTGCTTCTAAAATCAAATCAAATCAAAATCAGCTGTACCTGGATTTACAGGTAAATACACAAATACCCGTTTAGAGCAGTTGCTGACTATAGCCCTGTAGGAATGGCTGACCTTCCTTTGTTGATTCTGTAGTAAAATCACACAGTTTTTATGGATCATGGAGTAAAAACAGACCAGCGCAGAGACGCACTATGGCAAGGTCAAAGGTTAGAGTAGTTAACATGGCTTTAAGCAGGACACGTACTGTATCGCAAACATTACCCGTCAGAAAATGGGTAAATATTTTATTTTATATATTTTTAATGTTAATTCAAATTAAAATTCAGTCTTCACCCCAAACGTCACGACATAACGTTAGGTTAATGACGCAGGGGTGTCTGTCCCCCCACCCCCCACACACAGTGATTTAACTCCTGAAAACTCAGGAAAATGTACAGCTCAGCTGACACATTTCTGGAAAAAAAAAAAAAAGTCAGAAGGATTTCAGGATTTTCAATTCCAGACATGGAACTGAATTGCAAGCTGCAGATTTTGGTTTCAAGCAGAAAGTATCCAGTTACAACTGAAATAAGGAAATCAAATCCACGTCCCATTTGAGTGTCTCTCGGGGAGCGCTAATCCAGAGCGGCTATTTCAAGACGAGGCTTTTTGAAACAAGGGATAAAAACAGCATCAGAGACACGGCAGGCTGAAATCGCAAAAATAGCTCTGTGCTTGGCTTCAGGACATGACACTGTGTGTCAGAAAGGCTTTTATGACTGGATTATTTTTCAAATAATTTACTTTGCGTGTGTGAAAATAAAGGTGCAAGCTTTACATTTCTTTATTAACAGGGTCTACGGCGGATTTCGTTTTTCAAAGTCACTAACAAAGTCTAGCTAATTATGGAACCGGTATGATGTAATCCAGACCCAGAATATTTGCGCGTTTATGCAGGTACCTGTTTGGTGTTCGAAATTTACACCGACACTGAAACATGAGTACATAACGTAATATTTAATTTAACATCATATATAAATATTAATATTGTGTTTATAAAGAGTACTGGTTTTGTTTCTTGCCTTTTAGTTACAACGAGGTCTGACCGGCAAAGCGTCGACCCTGACGACCGTACAGCTGATTGTAAAACCGCTAATGCTAACACTAGCACGTTAAGCTAACTGCCTATGCAATTACTGATGATAAAATAATTATACGTCAATTCGCTGTACAACTGTCGTTCACAGGAAAAAGCGACAAATCAGATGGCGCTAGAAAGCTGGTGGTTTGTAGCAACAGGAGGCTGAGAGATCATCGGAAGAAGGAAGTGGACGGAGTTTATCCGACCCGGTGAGGGGGTTTTGCACAGCCAGAATCGTGCTAGCCTAGGTAACCATGGCAACCAGGTCAAGCTCAAGATAGAAACGCCCCCCCAGTGGGGAATCTACGCTGACTTGAGTGACGCGAGGCAAAAATCGCCGAACCTGCTCGTAAGCAGAAGCGTCTTTTAATCTGAAATGAAACAATACTTCGAGTGAGCTATCATGCTACGATGCACGGGTTTATAAAGTGTGAATTATTGTTTCAGATTCAAATAAGCAGAACTGAAAAGGGTCTGTAGTTTGTGCTTTGTTTCCCACACACATATTTCCAACATGGCAGCCAGACAGCGACAGACCAGTTATGATGCTGTAAATAAGACGTCACGTTACACGCTTGTCCTTGTCAGTCATTTTTTAGTAAACATTCCACCAAAAAAGTCAATCAGCTAAGATGTATCCGTAGTATCTGAAAGCTTTTTCCAGCTTCAAAATGACAAGTGGTTTATCCTTACACGAGCTTCAAAATTTGGGAGGCAGCGCTTGGGGGGGGGGCTGGCTGTGTGGTTCGGCGAGTTAAAAACAAGATTCCGGGGGTCCAAGATGACGATGACCACCCTGATGTGTCGATGATGTGAAGTCCCACTGCGTCCTAATCCACACGTGTACCGTGGTTGATGCGGATATTTACACAAAAGATTTTGGGCAAGCCTTACGTTAGCTACATAAACCTCATAGCAGATCGTACCAAGTCTTGGATAAGTGATTACATTTGCTGTAAGGCTTGTTTTTGCAAATAATTCACTGAAACAAATTCAGTTCAGACGCTGTTAGAACCTGGTCAGAAACCCGTGTCATCCTCAAGGCCGCGTGCAGAGAGGACGAGGTGCCGGCGTGGGCCTGTCAGGTGGGGTCCGGAAACTTCCGGACGGGGGTCGCTGGCGCTGCTTGGAGATTGTGGGTCGGCGCTGAAGTATAGCGTTGAGCTGGACTCGGTGGGGCAGTAATCAGGCTCGGGGCTGTCTCCGAACACGGACTTCCCCTCAGGAGAGCTGCGCTTCCACTCCGAGTCCACGCTTTCCATTTCCTCCCCGACGTCCACATCCGCCTCCTCGTCGTCGTCGTCTTCTACATCTTCTCTCGCTTCGCTCACACTCTCAAACTCGTCCTTGCAGTCTGACAGCGGCGCCAGCGTGTCATCCTCGTCCTTGATGTCCAACCTGTCTCCTCCGCCTCCTTTGTCTCCTGTGTCGTCCTCCTGCTCTTCGCTCACGATGCCCGTTGCTCCTCCAGCCCCAAACGCCCGCTCGATTTTGCTCGGGTCTCCAGTTTTCAGCGCCAGACGCACGAGGAGCCAGTGGTGGTGGCGGCACTCAGCGCCCACCTTTGCCCCGCAGCTCCCCGGGTGCTCCAGGAGTGAGAAAGAGGGATGGGAGGAGGACAGTGGAGGACGGAGAGAGGGAAGAGCGAGGCTCTTGTCCGTCAGGGAGAAAGACGAGTCACCCTGATCGAGACACGCGCTGCCTGCCTGAGCGCCGTGATGCAGAGTGTGAGAGATCTCTGTGGACTTTGGGTGCAGGAAGCGATAATAAAGCAGCAGAAAAGTCAGACCTGAGAGAGGAGAGCAGATAAAGATTTCTGAGGTACGTCCAAAAGCTAACTTTCTTATCCTTCCTTCATCTCGTCTCTCAGCTAATGTAGCTAACTTGCTAGCCACTAAAGCTAAGCCGCTTCTTTTCATTAGTTAGCTTGTATCTTAAGTAGCTAATTGTTTTTTGTAGATTACCAGAAGTTGCTCTGTGGATAAACTCTGCTAATCACCCATCTTGCTAGCCACTAAAGCTAACCTACCTCCTGGTAGATTACCAGTAGTTAACGTTATCTGCCTTGCTAGCTACTAAAGCTAATCTGCTACTCCATCTTACTTAGCATTATTACTTGTCTCGTAGCTAACTAGCATTAATTTTTGTCCTTGGATTACCAGAAGTTAGCTAATATTAACACGCCCACTCAGCTAACATACCTTCCTTGCTAATCTGCTACTTATCCTTCGCTAGATTAGTTACTTCAGCCTTATTTCGCTAATAGTGTTTGTATTTGCCAGTTAAAATTAGGTGGCTAATATACAACAATTTTACAGCTTGTATACATTAGCTAGCAACTAAGGCTAACATGTTGGTTAGCTAGTTATGCTCAGCAATAGAAAACAGCCAGTGCTAGTTGGGGAATCACTCTCAGGTTAGATCATAATATGAAGTCAATAGACAAATATCACATGTGGTGTGCTCAAAAGTTATGGCACCCAGATCATTGATGGTCCACATAAGACATGGACTTCTGAAATACTGTATAATGAGGTAGAACACAAAATGAACCAACTGAAAGGAAGGGCACGGTCGTCCACTCACCCAGCAGGAAGCTACACAGGACAGCAATGGGGACAGTCAGACTTTCCCATGATGCCTCACTGAAGATGTCAGAGGCAGCCAGGACGAGTGTGGCATTCTCCAACAGCATCACCTGGGACAACGCGAATAAAAGAAGTGAATGCCAACATTTGAGAAATTCAACACGGATACGTTTGAATCATGGACGTTCCACATCTTTAAATAAAACAGCAAACAGGAAAACATGATAAAATTAAAGATGTAAATGTGAGCAAGTTGGTGTGGTACAAGTGATATGAAGCCACGGTTCTTGAAGTGGGGTTTGTGATATATACATCCTGAGGATCCAACTGATAAATCTTTATAAGAATTTTTTTTTGTCTTTTGCTGGACTGAGTCATCGGATAAAATACAAAAATTGAAATATCGCAAGAAAAAAAAAAGTAGTTCCAGATGTATGTTGAGTAAACTTTAAGTTTGATATAGTAATTCACATTTTGTCATTTACTTATGCAAATCTTTGCAAATTAGGCTGTAAACTTGCTTAGCTAGCTAGGTTTTTGTAATTTGGTTTGTTAAAATCAACTAGCTAGATATATTTTTTAAAATTAGCTTATTAAATTAGCTAGCTAGTTTCGTCTTGTAATTTACTTTGTTCAATTTGCTAGCTAGCTAGTTAGTTTTGTAAATAATATCTTTACAATTGCTTAACCAGTTACATTTTATAATGTACTTTGTTAAATTAGCTAGCTAGTTTCATTTTGTAATATACTTTGTTCAATTCACTAGCTAGCTAGTTAGTTTTGTAAATAATATTGTTAAAATTACTTAACCAGTTATATTTTATAATGTACTTTGTTAAATAAGCTAGCTAGTTTCGTTTTGTAATATACTTTGTTCAATTTGCTCGCTAGCTAGTTAGTTTTGTAAATAATATTGTTAAAATTACTTAACCAGTCACATTTTGTAATGTACTTTGTTAAATAAGCTAGCTAGTTATGTTTTTAAAAAATAGCTAGTGAAAGTACCTAGCTAGTCATCTTTCTTTCTTTCTTTCTTTCTTTCTTTATTAACATGTTAAATCAGCTATCTAGTCAAGTTTGGTTTTATTCCTAATAACATTCATTCTAGTGTTAATCCCAAAAAGCTTATTAAACAACATTAGCTAACCAGCAAGCCAAATTTTAGATCTGTATAAATTAGCAAAATATTTTATGATTACTCAGCGAACTCACTCATCACACAGGGTCAGTTCAACGTATTTAATTTTTACTCTCGAATTCTCAAACGTGTTTAAATGCGGTTGCAGGCTGTCGCAACCCAGTGAGATACTGGCTTATGATCCCTGTTTTTGGCTGCAGGAGTGGAACCCAATATGTTCTTCTGTTCTGCTGTTGCATGCTGAGATGCTTTTCTGCTCACCATGGTTGTAAAGAGTCATTATATGAGTTACTATATCCTTCCTGGCAAAAAAAATAAGCTTGAACCACCTCAAATCTGTCCATTTTCCTCTGATCTCTCTTATCAACAAGACGTTTGTTTGTTTCCACCCACAGAACTGTCGCTCACTCGCTCGATGTTTTTTATTTTTCGCACCATTCTGTGTAGAGACTGGTTATTGTGTGTGAAACCCCAGGAGATCAGCAGTTTATGAAATACTCAAACCAAAAATACTCATCTGGCTCGAAACAACATCCATAACACAGTGAAAGAAAGTCACACTTCAGTGTGAGATCACAATTTTTCCCATCCTGATGTTTGAACGTTAACTGAAGCTGCGTTATAAATATCCCTGCGCTGACCCTCTCTGCAACACCTCTCATTAGAACAGTGGGTTTTGGAAGAAGTCTCAATAAATATGTTCTGTAATTACATCCTACCCTTGTGTCATGGAAGAGTTACCGTGTAAAAGCCGGCCATACGGTACCGAGACGGGCCGTCCTTCACGTTCAGGAACAGGAAGACGTGCACGCAGCCCAGCACGAGGTTGAACCCACGCCAAGCCCATTGGCCCACGCAGATATCAGTCTGCTGGGAGACCAACCAGAGCACTGCGATCAGCCAATGACAACCTGCAAACACACACACACACACACATCGAGAGAAAGCAAAAATCTTTACAACACTGATATGAAGTAACTCTACAAGGATAACGAGAATACGTTATACTTTTATATCATCATACCACAGCGCTGTAAAATTCTCAAATCTGATTGGTCAGAAATTCTTGACTTATCGTATTAACGTGCTCAGTCTACTACGTTACCGTTTCTATAGTCACAAGGACTTGGACTTGGATGCTCCACTTAAAGAAGAAGTGAGAACCTTGTTTTTCCGAAGACTAAATCTAACACGCTGTCGCTGATTACTTTCCTATAACAGCATGGCACGAAGTGTTTTATTCTTACTTATATCACAAAAAATACAAAACAAGGTGCATGTGTGAGTATATGTGATACTCACCTACGACGCCGATGACCCAGTATCCGAAGGAACGGGTGAAGAGGGCAAGGCTGGCGAAGCGTGCAGTCAGTAGCCCCGCCCTCCATAACAGCTGGCACAGCAGGGCAGCAGGGGGCATGAGCAGGTGACCAGGCCGTGCCAGACAACACGCCCGACTGTATAATACCAACGCCCAGGACAGGGACAGCACACACACACCGCTACACAGCGCAACTGACCAGAGCACACACACAAACACAAATTAATAAACATTTACACGACCATTAATGTATAAGGCTCAGTCATGAATTATCACCATTCCTAATCAGTTACACATTAGCATATTAGCCTAACACTCTGCTATGCTAGCTACGGTAACGTTAGCACAAAGCTAGCGGTTCGGTCAAACCTATTAGTGCCCTCACAATGTTTATATTCTTTATATGATAGAACCATAATACAGGATAACTTATCAGAGTACACTCGTAATTGAGAAGCCACTGCTTGCTTTAGATCTATTCAGAAGGTTGCTATGTGCAATGGAATACAGTCTGGGAAAGAAGGATTTATCATACGATCTCAAAAACTACCCTTCAGCCAAGTTCGCCGACATCTCGAACTATCTGGTGTTGCAGACGTCCTTCTACACCGCAAAACAGATGAAAGCGTGGAAGACTATGGAGGCTTACAACTTTTATGTATGTGGCTGGGTAAAGGACCTCGGGATCAAGTCGCTGCCCAATGAATCCTGTATTGTTTTTGCCCGTGTAAGTGTGGGTTTTTTTTTTTTTTAAGCTTTTCGTTCACGTCTTTACAATGAAGCGCTGCAAGTTGAAGTGTAAACAAACAACAGTTGGCTTGATTCTCACTTGTGTTGGCTCTTATCTCTCAGGTA
>JAOEHJ010000012.1:3331701-3343180 GCA_025447855.1 Potamarius usumacintae
GCTTCTCCTGGATTCTCTGCTGGGATTTCATCTGCTCCTCCTTTAACTCACTCTGAGGACAAATAAAATACATTCAGATTTTTATACAGTACGAGCAAACTGGTTCCATATTAATGTCAGTTCAAAGTACATTCATGTTTCTTACAGCTGTGAATGTTCTGTTCTGTGTGTGTTTTATTTTGTATGGATTTTTTGGGTTTTTTTGTGGCAATGAGGGTGTGGTCAAGCACCAGTTTGTGAATAGAGGGCGGGGCCAGGGAAGGTGAGTGGCAAATTGTTCTCACCTGTTGGTAACTGGTGTGTGTGTGTGTGTGTCTGTTTTGCAAGAATGACAGAGTAGTGAAAAAAAGGGGGAGAGCGAAGAGGTGGTCATCTCCCGATTAGAGAACGTATGTATGTATGTGACAAGACAACCTTAAAGCTGAAAAGCCAAACTGACAAATAAAGAAGACTGTGTTCATCACCATTTCCCGCCTATCTGCACTTCACTATTCCACCCACCTTAGGGACATATGAAAGTGGTGCTGAAAGCCAGGAATACTGAAGGAAACCACCAATGGAGTCCTCCCTGCTCAATGTCACCTATGCCCTTGCTGCCACCCAACAGAGCCAGTAGCAAGCCCTGATCTCCCTCCATAAGGAGCAAGAACAGCACTTTGAAGCCTTGCTGCTGGCTCAACAAGAAGATCGCCAGGCGTTCCGGCACCTGCTCGTGTCGGCGAGGTCCTTGACTGCTACAGCTGCAGACCTTCCCCATGTCACCCTAGCGAAGATGGGGCCACATGATGATTTAGAAGCCTTCATCATGCTATTTGAGCAGGCGGCAGAGGCGTGGGGATGGCCGGTCGAGTAATGCATGACTCATCTAGCCCAGCATGTTGCGCAGCAGCTCCCCATCGACAGTCGGCTCAACTATGCCAACTTGAGGCAAACCATCCTGCAGCGTGTCAGTTGCTTCCTGGAACAACACCATCAGCACTTCCACACATTGACACTGGAAGAAGTTGGCTGACCATTCGCTTTTGGCCAACAGCTCCAAGATGCCTGCTGGTGGTGGCTGAGGGTGGAAGACTGTGACACTGAGTCATCGATGTGGTGGGGCTGGAGCAGTTCATCGTGTGGCTGCCGGAAGGGACAGTAGAGTACGGTAAGAACAGTGAAGTGGGTCCAGTGCCACTGCCCAGTGTTGCCGGATCGTGCAATCGAGTTGGCAGAGGACCATTTGGTGGCAGTTTCAGTGGCAGGTGGACATCCTGCCTCTTCTCTCTGTCTCTCCCCTTCTCTCTCTCTTTCTCTCTTTCTCTCTCTCTCTCTCCCTCCCTCCCCTCTTCCTGTCCCCACCCTGTTCCCCCACCACAGAAATGGGGGCTGGCCCTCCATCAGCTGGTTCGCTGCGCCTGTGGTGTCCCCCTCCTTCCTTTCTCTTCTGTGTCTTCTCACCCTCAGGTGAGTGATCCTCAAAACACCAGTACAGAGGTGAAGCCTGGGCCCGTTTGGTGGCACTGCGGGGAACCCAGACATCTCCGGGGCCAGTTCTCTGGGATGGAGGTGGGAGCAGTGGTCCCGGATCCCCAACATGCCAGAGACTGCCCTCGATCAGGCTGGAGTGTATTGCATATTCAAGGGGATAAATAACATGCATTGGTGGATTCTGGCTGCAGTTAGACCTTAATCCACCAAAGCCTGGTTCAAGGTGAGGCACTGAGGGGGAGCACAAGTGTTCAATGTTTTGTGTGTGCATGGGGATGTTCACGAATATCTGCTAGTGTCCATCGACATACTATTCTGGATGAAAAGTATAGTGTCGAGGCGGTGGTGGGTAGCCCGTGCCTCACCCACCCACTAATACTGGGGACAGATTGGCTGGGGTTTAAAGGTTTAATCAAGCATGTAGTAGTGGGCAGGTCCTAGGGTAACACATCACGGGGAATTCCGGTGTGGCATTGACTTGGGAAGCCGTCTCAGAGCCATCCATGTCAGTATCGCGTCAGAGCGATACGAGGAGCAGGGAGCGGCCTGCCCCTCCTCTCTCTCTCGGGAATTCTCTCGAGGATTTCCCATTCGAACAAATGCAAGACAAGACTCTGCGTCACGCTTTTGGCCAAGTGAGAGTAGGCGATGGTCAGACTCTCTAGCCAAATACAACACTTTCCTGTACTTTGCAATTATTAAAAGATAGGTTATACTGTGTGACGCAGGGCACTCAAACCCGTGAACAAATAACCCAATTGTTTTTGTAATCCCAAAAAACCATAGGAAACTTAAATTCATGCAGCTCACTTTAACACTATGGCCGGATGCTTAGGTCATGATAAGACACTAGCCCGAATTATGGCCCGGTTTTATTGGCCAGGGATTTGTGGTGATGACCGGAAGTGGTGTGCAGCATGCTGCAAATGCCAGCTGGTGAATCCAGTGGCCACTCCAAAAGCACCATTGTGCCTTCTCCCTCTAATCAAGACCCTCTTTTAAAGAATTCGCATGGATCTCGTTGGGCCATTAGCTTGGTCGGCACGAGGATATTTTTTTATTTTAGTCCTAGTGGAATATGCAGCACGATATCTGGAAACAGTCCTGCTGCATAACATATCTGCAAGCAATGTGGCAGAGACACTGTTTAAAATTATCTCCCAAGTCGGGATTCCCAAAGAAATCCTGACTGACCAAGGCATGACATTCATGTCATGCACACTTCGCAAGCTTTGAGTTGTTGGGGATTAAATCCATCTGCACCACTGTGTATCACCCACAAACAGACAGTTTGGTAGAACAACTCAACCAAACACTTAAAAACTTAATTCAGAAGTTTGTAAGCGAAGACACGTAACTGGGATAAATGGCTCGAAACCCTGTTATTCGCAGTATGAGAGGTCCCGCAAGCATCCATGGGATTCTCCCCATTTGAATGATTGTATGGGCATAAGCCTTGCAGCATTTTGGATGTGTTGCGGGAAAACTAGGAGGAGGGACCTTCAAAGAGTAAAAACGAAATTCAATACGTTCTTGACCTGCGCGCAAAGCTTCACACACACTCAGCCACTTAACCCAGTAGAATTTATGGCAGGTGAAAAAACCTCAAGCCCTGATGTACGACAGGAGTGTGCGCCTTTGAGAGTTCACCTTGGTAGATAAAGTACTTGTATTATTGCTCACTTTGAGCTCAAAATTAATCGCTAAGTGGCAAGGGCCCTTTGAGGTCACACGGTGAATCAGGAATGTCGACTATGAGTTGAGGCAAATGGATAGGGGTGGGGTGCTACAAGCATACCACCTCAACCTATTTAAACATTGGAAGGGGGTCCCCATGGCATTGGCCGTTCCAGAGAGGGCAGAGTTGGGGCTGGAGGTAAAAATGAAAGTAACCACTCGAGCCACTCCGGTCCCCTGTGGAGACCACCTCTAACCAGCCCATCTCACGGAGGTTGCCAGGTTGCAAGCAGAGTTTTCTGACATGTTCTTGCCCCTTCCCATCTGCACTCACCTCATTTAACATCACATTGAGACACCCCCAGGGTTGGTGGTGCGTAGCCGCCCATATCGCTTACCTGAATACAAGAAAGTGGTGGTTCGGGATGAACTCAAGGCCATACTTGAAATGAGAATAATCGAGGAGTCCCACAGTGATCGGAGCAGCCTGGTGGTCTTGGTTCGCAAGACCAATGGATCGGTCCAGTTCTGTGTGGACTATCGGAAAGTCACTGTAGTGTCTAAATTCGACGTGTACCCATTGCCTCACATTGATGAGTTGCTCAGTCGATTAGGTGCTGCTCGCATTTATTCGACACTGGATTTGACAAAGGGATATTGGCAGATCCCCTTGACTCCTCCATCCCGAGAAAAAAACGGCCTTTTCCACAATGTTTGGCTTACACCAATTCATCATTCTTCCTTTTGGGTTATTCGGTGCTCCCACTACGTTCCAGTGGCTCATAGACAAAATCCTCTGCCCCCATGCGTGCTAAGCTAATAAAGACATACCCCAAGAGACTTGCAGCTGTAATTGCAGCAAAAGGTGGCTCCACAAAGTATTCACTTTGGGGATGTGAATACCTATGCACACTCCAGATTTCTGTTTTTTCATCTTAATTATTGTTTGTGTCACAATAAAACAACAATTTGCACCTTTAAAGTAGTAGGCATATTGTGTAAATCAAATGGTGATAACCCCCAAAAAATCCATTTAAATTCCATCTTGTAATGTGACAAAACATGACAAACACCAAGGGGGATGAATACTTTTGCAAGACACTGTACAACATTGCTCTTTAAAAGGCTTTTTTTCTGCACTATATTGTCAAAAGTATATGGACACCTGGCCATCAGACCCATGTGTGTTTTTTCCCCAAATTGTTACCACAAAATCTGAAGCAGACAATTGTGTTGAACGCCTTTGTTTGCTGTAACATTACAATTTCCCTTCACTGGAACTCAGATGCCCAAACCTGTTTTAGCATGATGATGCTCCTGTACACAAAGTGAGCTCCATGAAGACATGGTGAGTGAAGGTTGGAGTGAAAAACTCGAGTGTCCTGCATAGAGTCCTGACTGAACTCATCCCCACTGAACACCTTTGGGATGAACTGGAACACTGACTGTACCCCAGACCTCCTCGCCTGACATCAGTGTCTGATCTCACTCATGCTCTTGTAGCTGAATGAACAGTAATCCCTACCGCCATGCCCCAAAATCTAGTAAAAAGCCTTCCCAGAAGAGTGGAGCTCGTTATAACAGCGTTATGTTTGTTTTACCAAAATTCTCTCTCTCTCTGTGTGTGAAATGTTCACTAACTGGTTTGACCAGATTACGACCATCACTGACGATAAATTTAACACTATGTTCACCAGAACACACACACATTTAATCAGCTTTTACAGAATCCTTCTGATTGATACACACATTGAAATTAAAGTTCAAATGATATCACTGATTAAAGCACCTGTTTCTAGATGGGAAACTATAATTAAGATGATTTAATTCTGGAAAGATTTCTAGCTTTCACCTGTTTTTCAGCTCTTTCTGCTGCGGCTGTGATGGTGTTGTGACCTTTGTGATGATCCATCATACACAAATAACAGATGCAGGTTTGATCAGTCTGACAGTAGAGCTCAATCAGCTTGTTATGTTCAGAGCAGATCTTCTCTTGAAGTTTTGCTGAGGCTTCAATTAATGTGTGTTTTTTCAAAGCAGGAACTTCAAGATGAGGTTTCAGATGAGTTTCACAAAATGAAGTCAAACAAACCAGACAGGACTTGACGGCTTTGTGTTTTCTCCCAGTGCAGAAATCACACTCCACATCTCAAGGTCCAGCGTAAGCAGTGAGCAGGAGAAGCAGCTTGGACTTCAGTCTTCTTCAGTTTCTCTTCTGTGTGTGTGTTGGACAGAGAGAGAGAGAGAGGAGGAGCACAAACACAGAGAGGCCATGAACACTCCTCTATTAACCATTTCATCACCCGTCAGTGCAGAAATATAACCCATGTAGCTGCACTGATTAGGATTAATTTCATGAGATTTTATGAACTTTGAACTCAATTGATTCTTCATCACTTGGTGTCCTCAGTCCCTAAACATCTTTTAAGTGTTGTGAGAAGGAACGGAAACATTATAAAATCGTAAATGTTTTACTGTTCCAACTTTTTCTGAAATGTGTTGCAAGAATCAAAATTAAAATCACAGTTTATTTAAAGCAAAACACAACAACAACAATAAAATTCCTAAGGTAGAACATCAAATAGTGTACTGTTGTGCTGTTTTGAGTGCAATACAGGTCAAAGATTTTTTTTTTTTTACAAATCATTGTTTTCAGTTTTAATTTCAACTTCAACGTACCATCACAACGTTTTCTAAATTGGGGTTGTCGACTTTGCTGCTTCAGTTCATTATAGGATTTAAACTTTTATTTCAATATTTGTTTTCCTTAAAAGGATTTTGTAAGTACTTCTTCCAGTTAGATGTCATGCTTCAGACTATTTGTCATCACTGACGTTTGTAATCTGGTCAGACAAGTTAGTGAAAATTTCAGCCAGGAGCCAACTCTAATGGGAGTGGCAGATAATACATTTACAGAGAGACAGACAGCTAGGGGCAAACAAAGATAAAGCAAATATGTCCTTTAAAAATAAAGCAAATAATAATGAAAAGAGTATTTGATGAAAAGCTTACACAAATTAACTAACTATCAGGAATTGGTAATAGAGGCAGATGCAAGTGCAGACTGGACTTTATTTTAATGAATCATAAAAAAAAAAAACAACAACAAAGACTACCAGTCAAGCTGAATACCTCCTGGTCTTATCCTTGGTGACTGGAGGAAATGACTTACTGACAACAGTAAAGTTTGGCTAAATTCAGCAATTCGATTCGGTCAAAGGGATAAATGGAACATTGCTCTGGCCTACCTGTATTCCTGCACAAGTTCAAAAGATCTTTGCGACCTTGGAAACACTCATTCTCTGAGAATGAGCCATTATGACCAGTACCAAAATCCACACACTCCAGCAAAAGGTAGAAGGGCTCACCAGAGCAAAATACAACCTTGTACACCATCTGGCTGAAGAAAATGATGGTAATGTCCCTCTCCTGCAAGAAACCCACTGCATGGAGAAAAATAAGCTTACAATCAAGGGCTTCCAAACTATTGATTAAGTCCTAAACCATTATCATTACATTGCCTTGCACATCTGAGAAGGCATCAAGAGAAACTCTGCTGGCAAGTCCACCCAGGGCAGCCCTACTGGACAGATTACTATCTCAGTGGGCCACTAGTCTATATCTAACATCTATAAACCCCACTTGCCACAGCCACACAGTGCAACCTTCCCCCTGTGTCTGCACCTTTGATAGTCTGTGGGGACTTCAACAGCCACAGCACCACGTGGGGATACCTAGATACCAAGCAAAATGGAGAAATCATTGCACAGTGGGAAGAAACTACTGACCTCCATCTTCTGTATGACTCCAAAGATCATCCATCCTTCTCTTCTGGCCACCACAAGATGTGGTCAAACCCGGACCTTATTTTTGCCTTCTCCAATGTCGCCCCTAATTGTGAATGCATTGTCTTAGACAGGTTCCCGTGATCTGGCCATTGTCCGATTATCACCAACAAGAAGATCAGGATCCTCAATAAGAAGAGATGGAACTTTCGGAAAGCCAATTGGCCCACATTTGAATCATTCTCTGACACACTCTCCAACAATGTCCCCAACCCAACATTGAAGCCAGCTAATTTCTACTTTGCTTTCACCATCATGCTCTCCACTGCCACAAAATTATCTAGACCTCTTAGCAGACATGACCAGTACATACCATGCTGGGACCACAAGTGTGTGACGGCCCTTTGCCAACATAATGCAGCCAGTGATAGTGAGAAAGCTGAAAAAGTGCAACACTGTTGAACATCCTTAGTAAGAAGAGATGTGCCAGATGGGAAGGAATTGTTAGCTCCATTGACTTTGCACATTCCAGTAGAAAGGCTTGGCCGCTGCAGCAGCAAGCTAAAGCCCTGCTCAGGCTCTGCTAACTTGATTGCTTCTATCTTATTGAGCAATGGGAAGTGGAAGGCTTAAAGTCAAGAGGTTAAAACTCTTAACCGACAAGTAAACATCAACATCAAAGAAGCCATCTCCTGTCAACCAGCCATCAGTGACCTCTCAGGACCTATTGCCAGGGAACAGCTTATGGATGTTATACTTTGCTTGAACACTGGCAAAGCCCCTGGTCTAGATATGGTGCACTCAGAGTTTCTGCGCAACCTGGGTATCCGAGCCCTTGACTGGCTCTGCACCTTCCTTTCCAACTGCACTTACACCTTGTCCATTCCTGCTGTCTGGAGATGGGTTAAAGTTGTTGCAGTCTTGAAGCCTAAGAAAACTGCTGATGACCTTAAGAACTATTGCCTTATCTAGCTCTTATGTATAACATTCAAACTGTTGGAATGAATCATTGTTGCTTGTTTCACTGACATTGTGGAAGACCATCTACCACATGTCCAAGCAGGCTTCTATAGAGGTCATGCCACCACCAACCAAATTGTATGGCTTCTCAGTGTCATAGAGGAAGTTTTTGAGACAAAGGAAAAGTATGGTGCAGTCTTCATCAAACTTACTGTGGCGTATGACACAGTGGGACACCGCAGCCTATACCCTAAATTCCTCAATCTGATCCCAGATGTAAAACTGGTCAGATTCATCATGGTCATGATGCAAAACTGGTTCTTCTTTGTGGAAACAACGAACGGAGAGTGAAGTAGGAAAAGGCAGCTCCGCAATGGTTTTCCCCAGTAGTCAGTCCTGGCCCCAACTCTCTTTAACATCTACACTGCCAACTTCCCAGGCACTGCATCATGCCAATATATCTATGCAGACAACAGTGCCCTTGGCAATGCCAGCAACACCTTTGATGATATCCAACTTGTCCTGGAAGCTGATCTTGCAACCATATGCTGCTATTTCCACCAGTGCCTCTCAAGGCTGAGTGAGACTAAGATGGTCTGCACTGCATTCCACTTGGCAAGCAGGCTTACAAGGATGGAACTTACCATCAAACTAGGTGACAAAAGGCTCAAATATGACCCACTGCCTGTCTATCTAGGAGCTACCCTTGACTGGAGCCTGACATTTGGTTCCCACTTGAAGGTGGCAGACAAAGCATCTAGGTCAAGGTCAAGGCTTTTTTTTTATTGTCATTTCAACCATATACATTTGGTACAGTACACAATTAAGATGAAACAATGTTTCTGCAGGACCATGGTCCTACATAAAACATCACAGGACTGCAAATCTACATATAACAACATAAAGTGCATGAGTGCAGTGAGTGCAAACATTGCAGACTATAAACTACACAAACAACATAAAGTGCAAACATCAACAACATAAAGTGCAAACATAAAAGACAGTGCAAAAAAGACAACTAGCACAAATAGACAGTACAGTGCTAACCAGTACCTGTCACTGATAATGTACAGAAAGTTTGAGTGTGTGGTTTGAGGTAGCAATATGTTATAAAAAGTAAACATTGTGCAGTGATAAGCTATGTAAACATTGTAAAAAGTGATGTATGTTGTTCTTCACTGTGCAAATATTGCAGTGGGAGTGGTGTGATCAACAGTCTGTGTGTATCAGTCCAGTCCCTCAGAGTTGAGGAGTCTGATGGCATGTGGGAAGAAACTGTTACAAAGCCTGGTGTTGAAGGCCCGAATGCTTTGGTACCTTTTTCCAGATGGCAGGAGGGTGAAGAGATTGTACGATGGGTGCATGGGGTCATCCACAATGCCAGTGGCTTTCTGGATGCAGAGTGTGGTGTAAATGTTTGAGATGGAGGGAAGGGAGACTCCAATGAACTTCTTGGCTGTGCTCCCTATCCACGGTAGGGTCTTGTGATCTGAGAGAGTACAATTCCCAAACCAGACCATGATGCAGCTGCACAGAATGCTCTCAATAGTCCTTCTGTAGAATATTGTGAGGATGGGTGATGGGAGATGAGTACTCCTCAGCCTTCATAGGAAGTAGAGATGCTGCTGGGCTTTTTTGTTGATGGAGCTGGTGTTGAGAGACCAGGTGAGGTTCTCCACCAGATGAGCACCAAGGTATTCAGTGCTCTTGATGATCTCCATGAGTGAGCCATCGATGTACAACGGAGAGTGGCCACTCCATGTTCTTCTGACATCAACAAACATCTCTTCTGTTTTGTCTATGTTTAGAGACAGTTTGTTGACTCTGCACCAGTCTGATAGCCATTGCACCTCCTCTTTGTATGCTAACATCATTTTTACTGATGAGACCAACCACAGTCGTGCTATCAGCAAACTTAACGATATGATTCGAACTGTGCATTGCTGCACGGTTGTGAGTCAGCAGAGTGAATAGCAGTGGACTGAGCACACAACCCTGGAGGACTCCAGTGCTCAGTATGGTGGTGCTGGAAGTTCTGCTCCCAATCCGGACTGACTGAGGTCTCTCAGTCAGCAAGTCCAGGATCCAGTTACAAAGGGAGGTGTTCAGGCCCAGCAGACTCAGCTTTCCAATTAGCTGCTGAGGAATGATTGTGCTGAATGCTGAACTGAAGTCTATGAACAGCATTCAAACATATGTGTCCTTTTTGTCCAGGTGGCTAAGGGCCATATGAAGGGTGGTGGCCATTGCATCATCTGTTGACCAGTTACAGCGATAAGCAAACTGCAGGGGCATCCAGTGAGGGATGAAGCAGGGTCTTTATGTGCTGACATGGTGCTGAATGAAGCCCTGTGTCTTATTTCTGACATGCTAAAGCCCACCCCAGTGGAAATGCTGCTTATTCTCACTGGAATCCCCCCAGCACACATCAGATGTGACCATTACCACCCTGAAACTTGCTGAGAAAGGAGATGAGCCAGCTAGCCTGGTGCCTGCTATCTCAGAGGGGCCCTTACCCCAACACATAAGAAGGGCTCACCATGTCATCAGAGCACAACTTCTCCATGACCGTTCCCTAGTTATGATGTCCTGGGTCAACAAAAGATGGAAAGAAGAATGGGCCCAGTCTTCGACACCTCTGCATGAGTTTGTGAGGGACTCTTCTAGTAGGTCTCTGGGTCATGACTTGGAACATCCTGGCTGGGGGAAAATGCAAGCCTTTCTGCCTGTTATTGGCACCAGAGTTGACGATGTATGTCCATGCGGTGCTCTGCAAACCATTTCCCATATAGTGCAAGAGTGTCCACTCTATAAACCACCACATGATTGCAAGGACCTTATCAACCTGGACAAGGACTCAGCAGTGTGGCTTAGCAATTGCAATGTTCCTGTTTAACTGCATCGAAGAGTCATATGAACAAACAAAAACAAAGACTAGGAACATGAACCAAAACAACAGGAACTAGATCCAACTGGCAAGACCATTATGGGTTAAGAATTTAGTACAATTTTGTGTCATGCTTGAGACTATTTGTCATCATTCAGGTATGTAATCTGGTCAGACTAGTCTAGTCTTGCAATCTAGTGAACATTTCACATAAGACTCAACTGTTATGGGTGTGGCAAGTAGCAGCCATGTGCATCCATCTCAGTGACAGCCATGATAAGAGCTGTTGGAATTCTCTAAGTGTTAAGGAAAGATGCTTCAGTGCTTCCTTTACCATCTCCTTTAGCAGAGGGACAACTGGACCATCCTTTACAAAAGGAAAGGAGATAATGCCATCCCACAGGTCCTTGCAGCAGCAACATTTAAAGTGACACACCATCAGTGCACCATTCACACAGACAAATAATGATACAAATACTTAAATATTAAATCATTCAATAATCATTGGGTGGCACGGTGGTGTAGTGGTTAGCACTGTTACCTCACAGCAAGAAAGTTCTGGGTTCAAGCCCAGCCGCTGATGGGATCCATTCTCTGTGGAGTTTGCATGTTCTCCCTGTGTATGTGTGGGTTTCCTCTGGGTGCTCCAGTTTCCCCCACAGTCCAAAGACATGCAGGTTAGGCTAATTGGTGGCTCTAA
>JAOEHJ010000012.1:3512947-3529825 GCA_025447855.1 Potamarius usumacintae
GTATATTTTACTTCTGTGATTTTTAAATTGTTCATTTTTGGATTATGCTTCATTTTTGTGGCTACTGCCTCATAGAGTAAATATATATGCTATGTTTACTGTATGGACATGGTATCAGAAAACAATTTTATTTATAAGCAGTAGCCACATGTACCCAGAGGATACCTTTTTTTTTTTTTTGCGATATCTTCCTTCATATTCATCATAAGTGCTACTGGGTGAGGTTTGTTTTGCCTGGCAACACTTGTTCTTCTTCTGGCTAGTTTGTCTATGGCAGCCCATAGAACCGTATAGTATAAAGTTTTGAAATTTGCCACACTGATTGGGGACTGGCCCCTGATTCTTTTCACCAAGTTTCATGTTTGCACCTTGATTGCTCTGGCCAAAGAGAACCCGACCCAACGGGTCAAATTTGGATACATTTACGTATTTATGCATGTAACTTTTGAACTGTATGTCAGATTTACAAAAATGAGGTGCCATTTGGCTTCCTTGGCTCAAGTCAAGTTTAGCGCACTCATGACACCAGTTTCCGCCATATTGGATTTTCCAAAAAAAGCCTAAAAGTTTTCACAGGTCTCATATTTTGTCCAATCTTGACATTTTAAATTTGGCACGGACAATCTTCAATCAACTATCTCACAAAATGTATTTGTTGGCTTTTCGATTTGTCAAAGTGTTCGTCCGTCACAGCCAATTAAATTCAGAGGTGAAAGAAGTGAGATCATATCGCAGTAACTTTTTGATGTGTTAAAACCAAACTTGGTAAATGGACTCGGAACTCCATTTTGAGGAAATGCAGTTTTTCCTCATTTTGTGTTATTTGACCACTAGGGGGCACTACAGTAAGCAAAAAAATTAGCATTATGGCTAATAATTGTTGAATTGTTTGCTTTATAAAATAATTATTATGCTTGGTTATACCCTGGCAGGTCCCAAAGCCAATTCCTTGCAAGCTGTTGTGTCAGCCTAATTGATGCGACCACCATATTGGATTTGATCAAAAACACACATGTTTTCACAGATCACAAATTTTGTGCAATATTCAAGAAATTTGCAAGACACAATCTCTAGACCAAGCCTCACAAAAGTTGTCTTTTTGATTTGCCAAAGCATTCACCCAATCAAGCATTATAGCCATTCATATCGGTGGCGAAGCCACCAAACAGGATGTGAGGTCATGTCAAGGTAGCAGAGGTACATTTAAAAAAACAAACAAACAAATAAACAAAAAAAAAAAAACTGATCACCTCATCCTTGACCAAGCGGTTCTTTTGAACACGATCTGTTATGAGTTTTTTGATGCTTTCAGATCAGATCATGTTTGGGGTGCAGGGGTCAGCTGCTTTTGCATCATCCATCTTCTTACTGCTAAAAACAGACAAAACAAGCCTCGAACGGACAGAACTCAATGGAAACAACAAAAGCCTGCCCAACGACTTTCTGATAAGAATTTGCGAATACTAGAAGTAAACATCCGTGGCTTGAGATCTAACGTTGGAGAGCTTGCTAACCTTTGCAATGAAAAAACCCACCATCATAATTGTTGTGGAAACTTTCCTTGACTCAATTGTTGAAGATGGTGCCGGATGTATAGCAATACTAGGCTACCTCATGTGCTGCCAGAAAGACAGGACTGGAGGCGGTATCGCTGTGTATTGCTTAGAAGGAGGTGCCATTCACCATGACCCTCTCAAGGATCCAGAAGATCTGGAACTTATGTGGCTCTCAGTAACCTTACAATCTCAGAAGCTACTGACAGAAGCCTTATACAGACCACCCAGTGCCAACAATGTCATCATTGACCATCTGGACTCCAACACACTGCAAAAGATGGGAAAGTTTAGAGCTTGCTCCGTCATGCTAGTTGGGGATTTCAACGTTCACCATAAGGACTGGTTAGGCAGTTGAACAACTGACACTGCTGGCCACCAGATGCTACAACTTGCCAACTGCCTTGGTCTTGAGTAAACTC
The DNA here is from genome assembly GCA_025447855.1 of Potamarius usumacintae. NCBI lineage: Eukaryota > Metazoa > Chordata > Actinopteri > Siluriformes > Ariidae > Potamarius > Potamarius usumacintae. The sequence continues at coordinate 3,514,923 of JAOEHJ010000012.1, forward strand.
TGGATGAACCAACCAAAGAAGACCAAATCCTTGACCTTTTTCTTGCAGATATACCTGCTTCATCTAGCACATTTGCAGATGTAGGTACATCTGACCATAATCCAGTTCTAATTCAACTAGATGATCAATCATTCAGGGACAAGCCCTACCAGATAAAAGTTTGGCTCTACAACAAAGCAAACTACTGGGAAATGAGAGGATATATTTCATCTACAGACTGGTCCCAAGTATTCCTTGAAAAAGATCTAGAGAAGGTATGCAGGCAAATTACTAAAATCATAAGCGATGCTATGGATCTGTACATTCCTAGTAAAACAATTACTAAGAAAACAGGAGACAACGCATGGTTCAATGACAAATGCAGGAGACCCTCTAGAAAGAAACCCAGGATCTTCCGCAAGCTGAAGAAGGAACAGAACGACTCCAATAAGAAGAAATTCAAAAAAGCAAGACAAGACTACAACAAAGCAAGTATGATGCCAAACTTAAAGAGGACATAACTGACAACAACCTCAGCAGCAAGAAATGATGGAGAGTCATTAATTATCTTTCCGGCAGAGCTGCTCAGTCTGACATACCAGTTATTGTCCAAGATGATGTTGCCCACATCACTGCCAAGGAAAAGGCTGAAGTATTTTGCAAGACATTTGCAGAGAAGGGTCACTTTTCCAATGGGGATGCTCCCTCGCCACAGGTGGACGAACCCAATGTTGCATCAATCAGCAACATCATCTTCAAGCCTAAGGTCATCAAACGCTTGTTGAAACAACTTGTTCTATACAAAGCAACTGGTCCTGACCATATACCAGCTAGAGTTCGCAAAGAGTGCCGTGCGGAACCCCTGTTTTTCATCTCTGCTTCACACACTGAGTATTCCCAAGTCATTGGAAAACTGCCACAATTATTCCCGTGCACAAGAAGGACTCCAAATCTGATCTATCCAAATATCAGCCTTTCACACTACTTGGCATTATCAGCAAAGTCATGGAATCAGTTGTGAACGATCAACTACAAAATCACATGCTAACCTGATCTCTAGCAGCCAGTTTGGTTTCAAACCAGGCCACAGCACAGCTGATCTTCTCACCATTCTTTCACAGAAATGGAACACCTCCTTGGACAAGGGAGAGGAAATATGCACGATAGCTATGGACATAAAAGGAGCTTTTGACAAGGTGTGACATAATGGGCTTCTAACCAAACTAAAGTCAAAAGGAGTATCATGAATGCTGCTGACGTGGCTGCAGAGCTATCTGACTGAAAGATCAATGACAGTTGTGTTATCAGGCCAGAGATCTGAAGCATCTCCCATCAATGCTTCTGTGCCCTAGGGGTCCATTCTTGGGCCACTTCTGTTCTCTGTCTTCATTGATGACCTTGGAGATGTTTGTGAGAACAATCTCTTCTTGTATGCTGATAACTCAACTTTGTATGCTCCAATACCTTAACCTGAAGACCGCAACTATGTAGCAGCCAACCTCAACAGAGACCTTGAAAGGATGAAGGCCTGGGCTGACAAGTGGAAGGTCACATTTGAGCCAGCAAATTGTAAGTCAGTGATCGTGTCAGGAAGGAGAACTCCATTTACTATAAAACTGTATTTTGATGCCTGTCAGTTAGCAGTCCAAGAATAATTTGAAATCCTTGGTGTTATTATTGACAGTAAACTTCCACGGTTGAAGCACATCATCCACTGCCACTAGAGCTGGACAGAAGTTTGGCACCCTGAGAAAAGTTGCCAACAAGCTTGACACGAGGTAGAGCAACAGTATACAAAGCACAGGTCCAAAGCATAATGGAATACACGTTTGAGCTGGAGGAGTGCTTCCTCAACTACTCTAACCCAACTAGACAACACCCAGAGAAAGGCACTCGAGATGAGTATAGATGAAGCTACTGCCCGCACCCAATTTTTCATTCCTAGCCTGTCCCACAGACGCCAAGTCGCTGCATTATCAGCATTCTACAAAATGCATACCAGGCACTGTCCAACAGACCTTCGCATGCTACTCCCTCCTCCACTGAAGGGAAGACGTATGACAGGGTCTAGTACCTCAGTGCCAGACCATGCACTCACCGTCCCGGATGCTAGAACCAAACCACTGGATAGAAGCTTCATCCACTCAGCTGTGCGTGTCTGGAACAATCTTCCTGATCACGTTGTTGGCAACCTATCTATATCTGGCCTTGATGTCTTCAAAGGACATGCACATGGATTTCTCCTAAATCGACCATAAGTCATTGTTGTTCATTTTTTACTTTAGCATATCGATTCCTTATTTTCTTTTCTTATGTTTCTTGAGCTGCAGTGAACCATTTGATTGGCCCAGTGGGGAACCTCCTTGTTGCTCTGCTGGGCTGTTGTTCACATGTGCAAATTATGTACAAAAAAAAAATATATATATATATATATATATATCTCGTAGCAATGCTTTTAGCACATGGGCTTGGGACCGCAATTTGAGGAAGAACAGACAACTTTTTGTGATTTGACCACTGGGGGGTGCTGCAACAAAAATGTGTTTGGGCAAATAACCGTTGATGTGTTTGCTTTAAAAAATTAATTCTGGTCTCTGCTGATGCCGTGGCACTTCCCAGGGCTGAGACATACCAGCTTTTAAAGTCAACATAATTGATCCGGTTGCCATGTGGGATTTTATTGAACAGTTTAAAATTTTTTGACAGGCCACAGATTTTGTCCAGCCTTCACCAAGCTATCAAACAGATTTTTTTTTTCCCAAAACCGTTCGTCTGTTACAGCGAATTCAGCATTGAAGCTGGTAAACAGGAAGTGAGGTCAGATCTCAGCCACTCTTTGGTTAATTGACATGAAACTTGCTGTGAGTGCACACAGCCATGCCCTTGACAAAATGACATGACATTTCCATCGCAGCTATGTCCTGCTGTTCAGCTTGGCCCCCTCATTGCTGCTTACAGCTACCGTATATTTCTTATTTCTTTTACTCTTTGAGTACATCATGTATTATTGTATAACAGGAATAGTGTTGCCACTGCTGTGTTTGGCAGGATCCCAGTTGTCAGCCCAGCACTGCACTGTTCCCCTGTGTGTGCTGAACCTGTTGTGTCCTGGTTTGCCGAGAGATCAGTGTAACTGACAGTGCTGATGATGTGGAGCTAAAAATACAATCATGTCTCAACTCATTTCACCTTATTGCCCTCAAGCTGCACTTCGTCCATACATGATGAACAGTTACAATTCTTGTACATGAGTCAACTGTCAATCAAGTGTGCTCATTAGAATATTCGACCACACCCTTCGGCAGATGCGTAATATAAACCGCAGTTTTGGTATCATACAAACTTTACAGTATGAGATTTTGAGTTTATGGAGTTGAGAAGGTCTGTGTTACGTAGTTTAATTATAACACCACATTACCGTTGAATTCTTGATTCTGATTGGTCCGAAGGTATGGATTCATTTTCTAAAACACTTTAGGACGAGCTGCAGTTGGAAAATAATCACCTTCAGAGTGGAAACGTTAACACCGCTTCAGTCGTGGATTAATTTCCTACAAGCGCACACTGCCAAGTGTGTTATTCCTTACCCGGTTCAGTCCTTTATTTAACCTTAAAGATGGTACCAGTATAATCTTCTTTTGTAAGCTTTACAGGGTAGTATTTATAAACATGCACTGGTTTGTTTGTTTTTTTTTTTCCCCTCACAATTCAGGAAGAGAAGAAAGCTCACCTGACGCCACTCATGAATGACACCATGGCCGACCAATCAGAAGACGATGCTCAGAGGAATGAGGAACAACCCATGATCAGTAGTGTCCCACCCACTCCTGCGCCACAGACTCCACCCCCTCAGCAGCAGCACACAGACCCCGCTTCACCGACCGTCGCCACAACGCCAGAGCCCGCCCCTGTCCCTGTTGCCTGCGGTAACAAAGGGCTGCGTAAGCCGGCGGAGGCGGAGCAAGAGTATGATGTATGTCTGGGTGCATTTCTATACTAAATTTGGTGTAAGCTGTAAAAATTGGAGAGAGAAAAATAAGTACATCTTGTTTTAGCCTAACAGCGTCTATTATCGCCTAAAAGTTGGTTAACTGTTTTGTATTCTCTCCAACTGGCTAGCAGTAGCATTGTCCTGGATATTGAAAGAAATTTGCCAAGAAAGGGATTCTGTATTGAAACCTTGCACAGTAATTGGTGTAACCATGTAAAAAGTGTCATGCTGTGTTTTCTCTGTCTGTGTGTTTAAGGATGGGCGTGGCTTCGGGATTGGGGAGCTGGTCTGGGGGAAGCTACGCGGGTTCTCCTGGTGGCCCGGACGCATCGTCTCCTGGTGGATGACGGGACGCAGTCGAGCTGCAGAGGGAACCAGATGGGTCATGTGGTTCGGGGACGGAAAATTCTCGGTGGTGAGCTGACCAAATAAAATTCCCTCCCGCTCTGGATAACTGGCCAATCACACAATAGTAAACTGGTCTGTGCTGAGTCACCCAGTCATCTGGCAAATAGTTATGTGGTAAATTCCCTCCTACTGTTGTGAGACTGTGATTAGCACGCATTCATGTGAACGGCTCATTTTGGTGGGCGTTCCCTTTCAGTCACTGAATTAGCATATTATTTCTGGACCGTTCCTTTGCTATCATCTGGAAATTCAGGAATGCTCAGTGGCCATCCGGTCTACACGCACTGATCTGGATAAACGCTGACTAATGGTCCCGTCTCGTCCTCTTCTCAGGTCTGTGTGGAGAAACTGTTGCCTTTGAGTTCATTTTCTACTGCCTTTCATCAGCCTACCTACAGCAAACAGCCCATGTACAGAAAAGCTATCTATGAGGTGCTACAAGTGAGTAACTGGCAAATTCTCTTTCCCTTTTTCATATAATGACAAGCTGGACTTTAAACTCTCGTATTGGGCTCTTCATTGATATCGTGTGGTGTGTGCATGCAGACGGCCAGTACACGGGCGGGGAAACCATTCCCAGTGTGTGTTTCAACTGATGACTCCGAGACGGGGAAGAGTGTGGAGTTGCAGACCAGAGAGATGATCGAGTGGGCGAGTGCAGGATTTCTGCCCACTGGGGCCAAGGGCCTGGAGCCACCACCTGGTACTTTACTCGTGTATATGTACACACTGTACTGTTCTAATATAGGACTGTGCTGTAATTAAAAAAAAAAAAAAAAAAAAGAGCTTCTTACAGATGCGTGCGTGTGTTTCAGCCGAGCGGAACCCCTACACTGAAGTGTACCCTGAAATGTGGGTGGAGCCAGAAGCTGCAGCATACACAGCTCCGCCTGCTAAGAAGCCCAGGAAGAGCAATTTGGAGAAACCTAAAATTAAAGAGATTATAGATGAAGGGACCAGAGGTATTACATATCACACACACATTAAGCCCTCAAACAAACCACAAGACATTTATTATTTCATCATCCCAGCCTCTCTGAGCTTCTAGAAGTTGTTTCTGTGGTTGTCAGCACTGATCCAAAAGAAACAACCAAGTTCAATTAATTCTGTTTTTCCAGAGAGGCTTGTGTACGAGGTACGTCAGAAGTGCAGGAATATCGAAGGTAAGCAACAGTTTCTCGTCATTGTCTAGTTTTGCTCGAGAGGTAAAACAAGCAAACAGAGTTTACACGCTTATATGCAAGCGCACACATCGTGTTGGACTCTACGATCAGTTAGGCGTTTTAAGAAATATCTTGAATGCTAGAAATTGGACATTTTTAAAAATGTCCCAAAATGCTAAAAGTTGGTCATTTTTCAAAAACTTTTCAACACGTCTGCAAGTTTCTGGGGGGAAAAAAAACTCGAGTTATGCTGATGTCACCTTTGTGCACAGATATGTGTATATCCTGTGGAAGTTTGAACGTATCACTCGAACATCCGCTGTTCATCGGAGCCATGTGTCAGAACTGCAAGGTACAACACACACCCCATGTTGAAACGAATGGATACAGACCACAAAGTTAATCGGAACATCAATAGACACGAACAGAGATTGCTGTGACTTTATTGATATCTTATTGCACTCTAGTGGCTTAAAGTTTGAGAATTACTCGGGGGGGGAGTGTAGCTGTTTCTTGGACTGACTTTGTGACTCAGGAAGTGTTTGTGGTGCATGCAGAACTGCTTCCTGGAGTGTGCGTATCAGTACGACGATGATGGCTACCAGTCCTACTGCACCATCTGCTGTGGGGGGAGAGAGGTGCTCATGTGTGGGAACAACAACTGCTGCAGGTGTGTTTTATATCTTGGAATGGACTATTTAACAGATTTAACCTTGCCTTGTGGGAATATTTGGCTTTGTTTTAATTTAAGAACCTCAAAGAGCATTAAAGTTGATGAAGGTCCTCACAAAGACAGTAAGACATACATAATGTACAGAGAGATTTTTTTTCCCCCCCCCCAGAGGGATTAAAAACATGACGGAAGAACTCGACATTTTGCGGAAACAAAATTTATCTTTAGGATTTATATAGATGCAGTCAGGTTATTTGTGTTGGGGGGGGGGAATAAAAAAAAAACTAACCAGTAAATTAAATGATATAATTTGGATGCGATTTAAATAAATAAGCAGATTCAGCACCGGTGTTTTATGAAACGTTAATGTTTTCTTGGCTGATTGCAGTATAATATTCATGCTGGGTTTATACTTAATAATATTTAAATGCTAATTTAAAAAAAAAAAAAAGTGTTTCACAGCCCAAGTTTCGTCCACACTATTAGTCGCAAAGGCAAGTATTTACTAATGGCTGGTACCTTAACATGGTTTGTACAATGAAGCAACACATTTTTAATTCTATTTCTTGGTGATGCGCCTGTGTAGGTGCTTCTGTGTGGAGTGTGTAGATCTCCTAGTTGGTGCTGGCTCAGCACAGGCTGCTATAAATGAGGACCCGTGGAATTGCTACATGTGCAGCAGTAAGGGTGTGTTTGGAATACTCCGGCGCAGAGACGACTGGACATCGCGCCTCCAGCTGTTCTTCGCCAACAACCACGACCAGGACTTTGTGAGTTCTCCACACTTAAACATTAAGCGTTTGTGTGCCGATACCAGTCAAAGCTGTGCATCAAGTCGAAAGGTGGAATGAGCGTATGCAGATTTCACAGACGGTTTCGGAATTCCTCTCTACCACATCCATCTAAACTAACTCACACCTGTTTACAGCGTGTTTGAATCCGAGCAGAACGGTTTCATCTTCCTGTCAGCCATTGAAAATTTCAGGTCCTACACCCCAATTCCAGTGTCCCTTGATATTAGGTAGAGGTAGGTCAACTTTATTGACCTCACCGGGTGGTGCTCCGGGCTCCAGAGGAGAAAGCGAGATATCACCTTCCCCTCGGCTCTAAAACAATGCCTCGCACAGAGGACTCTTCTTGGTTTGAGTCTCATTGGGACTGGCAGCAAGTTCCTGTATATCTCCTCCAAGGTGGCATGGCTAGGCCAATGGGTATTTTGAATCCAACATAGGAGGTTGGTATAAGTTCCATCTAGTCTCTGCTGTTGTTTGAGCGTCATGGTCCATGTCTTGGCACCATATAGGAGGATGGGTTCCACTACCAATCTTGAACAGTTTTACCTTCAGGTGTTTGGCCAGGTTAGAGTGCCATATTTTGCCGGTCATTACAGGCTTTCCAAGCCAGTGCCTTACGAATCTTGAAGGAGTTCATTATAAAAGAGCCCAGATACTTGAAGTCATCAACTCGCTTGATGTTCTTCCCAGACATGGCAGACTGTGATGAGGGATCTGAGGATGTAGAGATGTACTCCATCTTGACCTTGGTACAGTAAAGCTCAACAGTTTAACAGTGACCATGTGGTTGATTTGCCTTTCTCCTTTTCTCTTCTTATGAAGACAGGTATTTATTCAGTTGCATTTACACTTGCATGAATGGCATTTAGTAAACGCTTTTATTCAGAGTAACCTACAGAAATTTAACATGCATGATTAGCATTTGCTCAAATGTACATCAAGGTTTTCAATCCACTCTTGAAGAATGCTGAAAGAAATTTGGTCAACTGCCTTACTTCAGTACAGAATAGTGCTTAGTGCCTTAACGGGTGGTCTTAAGACAAGTAGATCAAAGTCAAGTCATTTTTATAGCGCTTTTAATGATAGACATTGTTGCAAAGCAGCTTTATGGAAATTTAAAGACTTTAAACATGAACTAATTTTATCCCTAATCTATCAAAGGCCTTGAGGTTAAGGTTAGATTTGACCGCTTCCATCAGGGAAAGGGGCCGATTCATTTTTGTTTTACAGACCATCGGTTTTGTATCTTATGCAGCAACCAGCAGAGGAACATGGCAATGGAGTGACATGGGTGAACTTGAAGGTAAATTAGACTTCTGCATTCTCTAGTAAAGCTCCGTCATGTTCAGGAGAGAGCCAGCCAGAAGCAAGGCAGTTAGGAGAAAGGGTTCGCTAGAAGTGAGTGAGACAGGAGTAAGCCAGACAGGAGAGAGATGGATAGCCAGACAAGAGCAATCCAGGAGAGAGCTTTCCAAAAGGAGCCAGTCAAGAGTGAGAGTCAACCAGAAGCAAACCAGCCAGGAGAGTGCCAGCCCAGAGCAAATGCATCAGATTTGAGTGTTAACCAGAGGTGAGCCAGCCAGGAGTAAATACCGTATGATTCCCCCCCCCCAATACTGTTCAAATCTCTCCAACAGGGTTTTTAAATTGATAGTACTCTTAGTCCCTGACCCGGTGGACTAACATGAGGATGTACTTTTGATCGAGACTTCAAAGCACTTCTGTAAGTGAGTAAGTCAGGATGGAGACAGCAAGGAACAAATTACGTAGGTCAGGCTTCAAGATTACACAGTCTTCATAACAATTACCCTGCCACCTTGGAGAGAAATGGGTGAATCCTTTTTTTTTGTTCCTGTACAAACAGGAACAAAAACACCACTTGCTGAAATCAGAAATAACACTAGCTAATTATCCAAAAAAAAATACTGCAAGTTTTGTACATTTTTGAAAGTAGTCCCTAAAGGCCAGGCATACACATGCATTTCATGGGACATTATAGCAGTTTTTTTGGAATTCTCTTTTCTTTAGGTGATGCCACCTTTTTTGATGGGAAGATCGAAAACATCTGCCAGACCTTCACTCCGACACCACACACTCAGGATTCCTCTTGTCTTTTACTGGCACGTGTTCCAAATCTAACAGAAGAGATCCTACAAGTCATTTTGTCCTGCAATCCTACCACCTGTCCACTGGATCCAATCCCTTCCCTCAGTGCTCCAGACCATCTCATAAGCCCTCCTTCCTTTCATCACTGCTATTATCAATGGCTCCATGACATCTGGTCATGTCCCAACTGCATTCAAGAGAGCAAGGGTTATGCCCATCCTGAAGAAACCCACTCTGGATCCGTCAGACCTCAGCAACCACCAACCAGTATCACTTCTCTCTTTTCTTTCTAAAATCCTCAAGCGCACTATCAACTTTCTCTCTACCTCTCACAGAACAAGCTCCAAGATCCTAACCAGTCTCGTTTCAAAATGGCACATTCCACAGAGACTACCCTTTTGGCTGACACTGAAAAGCTACATGCTGCTATACAAGCCAAATTGACATCAGTCCTCATCCTCCTTGACCGTTCAGCAGCATTTGACACATCCTCATGTCCATCCTCATGAGTACTGGAATTCATGGCACAGCGTGGCAATGGTTTTCTTCCCATCTGGAAGGTCTGTCATATCAGGTGATGTGGAAGGGCTCCACCCAGACTGTGCAGATTCTGGTGTCCCACAAGGCTCAGTACTTGGTCCTCTTCTGTTCTCACTCTGTACTTTGATCTCTTGGTGAGGTCATGTCCTCATATGGGTTCTCATACCATCGCTATGTGGATGACTTCAACTCATCCTCTCCTTCCCTCTTTGAGACACTCGTGTTTCTGCTCTTATCCCAGCATGTGTGACAGACATCTCATCATGGATGGCAGCTCATCGGCTGAAACTTAAATCACAGCAAAACTGAACTGATGTTCTACCCAGGTGATGTGTTCCCAGGTGAGTGACCTGCCTGGATAGCTCTCTGATCACACCTTCGGTCACTGCACGCCAGGCTTGTAGTACTCGAGTCCAGGAGTCGAACTTGAGTCCCACTTGTGCCCTAATTTTAAGGACTCGTGACTTGACTTGGACTCAGACTCGTGCATTAACTGCATTTGGACTTGTAAATTGGAGGAGAGGACTCAGATTTTTTTCTTTTTTTGTAACATGCCATAATAATTTGGCATAAGATATTTATATCTACATTAATTTTTACACTAATTTTTTGCAAGAGGATGCACATTCACCTGTTCATATGTCATGTTCAGGAACAAATTAATGTTAATGGTGCTAAAATGCCTGGAGAGAACGCCCCTAGGATTGTCCACTTTGCTTATACAGACTTCTCAGGCAGTGGGGAAAAATGCACTGCTATGTGTTCCATATGTAGAAGAACTATTGAGGAAACGATGGGGACAACCTCGAACTTCAATCATCATTTGGCAAGACTACACCCAGAGAAGTAAATGACATGCTATGTTCATTGCTGTGTTGATCATGGGGCTTGCTTGCTGAGCAATGAACTAGCTTTTTATCTGTAGCCTATTAACTTAAATGGGGCAGTTGAGCAGTAATGTTAGTCCAACACAGTAGCAGAGACAGCTTCACATAAAGGCAGCAACAGCCACCATCAAATGGTGCAGTTGGAATCTTGTTTTCGGACTCGACTCTGATCAATAGTGGACCCGACTCGAAATTTTCTTTAATGACTTGGACTTGAACACTTGTAGGGATTGACTTGATGTTTACTGGCACCACATTGTAGACAGCTGGTGTGACTGATGAGAAGGAGTTGAATATCATCATGTTGACACCGCTGTACCGTGAGTTGCCAAGAGGTCTGATATATGTCATTCCTCTTCTAGCAGATTCATTAAACTCAATATTGGTACAAGTGGGTACAAGATTGTCCTGGATCTTCCAGATCAAGATGATGGTGTATCGCTCATGGCACCTTTGTAAAGAGTAGAGGCTGAGAGCCTGAAGTCTGTTCCAATAGTTCATAGTTTGAAGACTGTTGATTTTTGTTGTGAAAGATCTTTATTAGTCCATTACTAGGATGATACACACAGAAATGAAAATGAATGAGTCACTTAAAGGCTTTTCTTTCTCTCCAGATCCAAGGCTTTTCCCCAGAGACTCAGTGATATCGATCCTGAAACAGCAGCCATGTGCTATGAAATTGATACATTCTCTGAGTTTAGTGGTTCTTGGGTTTTATGATGGACTGCGTCAGCGTGTGGCATTTTTATGATTCTGAGGCGAGCGAAAGAAAATAAATGACACCGCCACTAAACTTTCAGACGCTGGCTGGCAAATCCATCTTCACTAAACATGACATTTTCAGAGCTCCAGGTTGCAGTGTTTGTCCTCTGAAGCTTCATCTGTCCAGCTGAAGCTCGTCTCCTCCTAAATCTCTTCCTAAAAGAGATTTGCTGTTAATAATCCCATCTCTACACCTTCTATTCAAGAGCTGGAATGCTGCTGGCCTGAAGAAACTGGGGTTATGATGAAGACATGGTTAGAATAATAGAGGACCTATACACAGACACCAAGGCAATAGTGAAGATCGGAGCGAAAACACTAAGAAATTCAGACTCTTCCTGGAGGAAGTGACAAGAAATATATTCCGGGACTGCAAAGGTGGAATAACCATGGTAGGAATTAATATACAATCTCAAAGAGTTCGAGTTTATTTCACTAAAAAGGGTGAAACATGGAGAGCAGTCCAAGAGGGAATAAAAAGATGAAGGATGGTGATGGGAAGACAAAATAAAATATGGAAGAGTGCTGAGGTCACAACAGGGCTAAAAATCAGATTGTTGACATCAATAGTATTTCCGAGAGTCATTTACAGAGCACAAAGCTGGGTAATCAGAAGATAAATGCATTTTAGATGAACTGCTTGAAAAGAGTGTTAGGAGTGAGATGGTTCCACAGAGTGACTAACGAGGAGGTGAGAAGGAGGTCAGGAGTAGATATCACCCTGATAGAAAAACTAAAGGATGTACAAAGAAGATGACTGGGATATGTGGAAAGGATGCCAGAATGGGGATTGCCAAAAAAGGTGATGCATGGAAGGTGGAAGAATGCAAGGAATGAGACCAAGGGGTAGACCCAGAAGGACTTGGTGGGAATCACGAAGAAGAGTGAACCCAACACAGACAGCACAAGAAATGCTGAAGTATACCAGAGATTAAAAAAAAGGTGGAGAGGCTACAGTGCGGCGGTCAAAAGGGACTCAACCCAGAACATACTGGATGGGCAATAAGTAAGTAAGTAACATCTTCTAACCACTTCAACATCCCATTAGGATTTATCAGCTAAACAACCATCACGCTCAACAACAACATCACAAGCGTATTTAGGAGGAACCATCTCACTCCAAAATACTCTTCTCAAGCAGTTCATCTCAAATGCATTTATGTTCTTCTCCTCTCTGTTTCTGATTACCCAAGTTTCTGCTCCATTGCCAAACAACATTGTCTTGGTCAATGGAACGCCTCTTAGGAGTTCTGAGAGTTTCATCTACTTAGGTAGTGCAGCTACCAACACAAACTCATCAAACTTGGAGGTGGAGAGCTGGATTCAAGCTGCCACCAAAGCCTTCAGTGCATTACAAAAGCAACTATGGTCTAGCCATGACATCAAAAGAACCATCAAGTTGGAAGTATACAACACCACAGTCTTACCATATCTGCTTTATGCCACCGAATGCATGACACTCTACCATAAACATTTCAAGAAACTGATCAGGCTACAATGCCGACACCTGCGACCACCCTAACAACCCTCTAGGCTGCTAACACCACTCACACCTGGCCTCCAGGGACCCTAACACCTATAGGATGACTGAGAGAGTTAACGACCCATGTGACCTCAACAACTCTCCTTTGGGTTACTTTTGGTCCACTAAAGGATAAATACCTGGAACTCCCAATTAGTCAGACAGAACTGAAGAAGCCTTTCAGATGAGAGGTGAAACGTCTTCAAGGATTTCAAGTAAGTCCAGCTGCCTTCTTTAGCACCTATGGTTTATGATTACCTGGATGACTGAGAACCTTCACAGACATACCTGCATTAAATCCTCAAAATAAGATGGCAGGACAAGGTCCCTGATGTAGAAGTCCTCAAGCGAGCCAAAACAGTTAGCATGGAAGCCCTGATCACAGCCTTCCAGCTTCATTGGACTGGACACATCTGGCGCATGCTTGACACATGACTACCCAAAGCCATTTTCTACAGAGAACTGAGTCAAGGAACAAGGAGACAAGGAGAACAGAAAGCGAGATACAAAGACATTTTGAAGAGAAACATGAAGAATGCTGGTGTTATTGATCAGATGTGGGAAAGGGATGCCTTGGATAGAGCAACATCACGAAGTATAGTAAAAAGCTCAGTGTCTGCAATTGAAGACAAGCATCAAAAGGAGTATACATGAGCTCACAAAACCAGACATTCCATAGTAGTTCAACCAGGCCATTCATGCTACTGCTGTGGACGACTCTGTCGCTCTGGTGCAGGCCTCATGGCCCATCTGCATTTCTGCACATCCTAATGAAGCAGTCATCATCACTAGTGATGGACAGCTGATGACAACAAGGACTCATCAGGTATTTTCATGGATTTTTTTCTCCCTCACATCATTTTTTATTCTTCTCTCACTTTCACCACACGTTACAAGGATTTCTGTGAAATGAACATGATCTTAATATTTTAATATCTTTCTCACAGAACCCTTGTGCAAGCACCTTCACCTGCAATAACAGCCTTAGAGCACCAACATAGTGTTCAGTCTCAAAATACTCATCACTTTAGTCCTTGTATTTAGGATCACGCTGTTCTGGGAAACTCAGTAAGAAATCCAAGCTTCAATAAAGAGCTGCACTGAAGTCTCCAACACGCTCTCATTTACATGGAGCCGCCACTAATCTGTGATTCAGTTGATGGATCGGTCAGTGCTGAAGACAGTGAGGAATGAGCGTGCATTCATTACGGGTGAGACAGTTAACCTTTGCTGTTTTTGCTCAGAGGCGTTTGGGAAAAGTGGCTGGTTTCGAGGCAGGTCCAAGCTTTTCACACACAATGGAGTTACGGTGAGTTTGATTCAGGCTGTGAACTGATGTGTCCTCATGATCACTGTGTCCTCAAAGTCCCCCAAACTCCCTAATAAAGAGTGGTAAAAGTGTTACATGTTCTAGTTCATTTTATTTCCACATAATTTGATATTGTGACAAAGCAGATGTACAGAAATCAGGATATAGATTTTGATCCTGAAGAATCGACTGAACAATGGCGAGGAAATCTCCCTGAAGAGGAAACAAATAATTTTATGATTATTATCATCTTCTAAAGTTTCTAATGGAGCAGCCCATGGCACCTCCACACCAACAGAGGGATCCAGATACTGACCTGTTCATTCATTCATTCATTCATGACCTCTTGCTGCATTCAACTTACCTGGGAAGTCAGAACTCCGAATTACATAATGTTTTTACCTCCGTGTATGACTCCATGTCCGTCTTTTGTTCTCAACAAGCTATCCAGCTAACTGTGATTATTCAATCCACATTCACTGGATATGAGCAATCGCACACTCTGACTGGCTACTCTGCTACTCAGCTATCAGCTCATATACCATGAGGAGAGAAAAACAAAATGGTGGAGTGTGTTGCTGAACCAACTGAGGACGAAATAGAAACCCTACTCAAAAACAAAACCCCAAAAATGGTTATCAAGTACTTAAAATAAACAGAAATAGCTAAAAGAATATAGGTCCCCCCCCATCTCCTGTTCTACACTCCAGCCCAGTCGGTGGCAGTAATGCACCTTTAAGTTGGTTTGCCAACCGCCAAAAAACCCTAA
>JAOEHJ010000012.1:4053579-4065414 GCA_025447855.1 Potamarius usumacintae
ACGGTTATTGAGTTATTCGAAATCAAAAGCCGAAAAAAGGGAATAACAATAGGTATGCAGTTTCACTGCATCCCTAAGTATGCAGGTTCACTGCATCCCTAATAATACTCAAAAATCATACATTAAATGAATGCATTTTGAAAACTTAACATAGAACTAAGAATAAAATGTAAAACCACTGGTCAAAAAAAGTTTAGAACACTCCCCCCTTTGTCTTATGTCTCTCCTGCCATAAGCACATACACACCATCACTCAAATACATACGAACCCCCCCACACACACACACACCCAGAGGAAACCAGCTGCATCCTGCTGCAAAGACTGGTGGAGTAACAGAGACAGTCAGACACACACATTCAAATATGAAGATAGAACATGGCAATAAGGCAATTATCAGGCTAAGAGGTCTTGTGCGAGTGCACCACACACAAATAAGTAAGGGCAACTATGTTCTCACACACATCTGTTCTAACACACACACACAAAAGACAAATGCATGGTCATGCAGATACACAAATACACAGAGACATACACATGATATTTGCCATAATTCACGCCTGGGGCAGCCTCACAACACCACCAAAACTTGCCAGCTCTCCAAAAACTTGCAATTACCCATTCTTAGTGTTGCAATGTGCGTTCGGGCTAATTTTTTTTTTTTTTTTTTAGTTCTGCATAGGTACGAAGAGCCCAACATGCTAAAGTCAGATAGTTCTCTGATGGAAGATGCCACAGAAATCACCTCAGACATATCACACAGATGTCTTGCCTTGCTTAAATTCAACGATATCAAACTCACACTGGTTTGAACATTTTTGCTTAATTTTATATTTTATTATTTATTTATTTATCCTATATTATTATATAGGAGCAATAGTCTGGAAACAGAAATCTTTTTCCGTATTCTGTTTTCTATATCTGGGATATAGAATTGGGTTCCATCCGTCCATCTGACCGGTCATGTTTTTGTTTCCGGGCCATATCTTTAAAACTACTGAAGATATCTTCATGAAACTTTGTATACATATCAAGCAACATGTGAACTGGTGCCTTTCACTATTTTTTTGATTTTATTTTATTTTTTAAAGTATTTTTCAAAATTTTACATAGAGAATAGATTTTGACTTAATTTCTAAGAGCAATGTTTATTTCCGGAGCATATATCCAAAACTATTCATGATACGGATTTGAAACTCGGTATACATGTTAACAAGGTGATGTAGGTGTGGCTTTTTATTCTAAGAAATGTGAGAAATTTAAATTTTTCACGTTTCCATAGAAACAACTTCAGACTCCGTCTCTCGGGTTAGTTTTAGGGGTAGGGTTTTTTCTTTTTTTCTTTTTCCCGGAGCAGAACTTGAAAACTGAGTGGTGTGATCTTGAAAGTTGGTATACAGTATGTGTCAATTAAGTAATGTATATGAGCATTTTTTAGCTCACCTGGACCAAAGGTCCGGTGGGTTTATGCCATGGGTCACTGTTGAGGTCAGTGTAAAGAGGTAGGGTTGGTTTCCTGCATCACAACTTGAAAAACGTGACAATATCTTGAAACTTGGTATATAGGGCGGGGGATATAGATGACAGTCTCTTTTTTTTTTTTTAATACCCCCGCTCCAAAGGACCGAGGGTATACTGGTTTACCTCCGTCCATCCAAAACACCCTTTTTCTCAGCAACCACAAATCGTAGCCACTTGGTACAGAGTTTCAGCTTGGGGTTCTAGACCATGTATACCGCTTTCAGGTCTGTCGCACATCGACTTCCTGTTTACCGACCGAACGTATTTATGAAAAAAATAGTGTGGATTTTGACGCTATTTCAAGAAGCAAAATGCTATTTCAAAATAACAGTTTAGCAGGATGCTGTTTGAAATCCCTGGGGAGAGACATTCATAATAAGTGTCCTATTCCTTCAAACGCTTGCATTCTGATATAAGCGAGAGCAGGAGCTCAGTTAATTTTGTTTCCTTCCCAATTTATAGGTCATAATTTGATCATAATTTGTTTTCGCCGCATGACCCGGACTCGGGTCAAAATCAGAATATTCAGATCTTGGAGGAAATTGAGGAAATGAGGTGATTTTTTTTTAAATTATGATTTTAATTTGCCAATTTATTATTATTTGTTTTTTTTTTCCCCCAGAAACAACATGAAGATTTTTGTTTGAGGTATAAACCTTTTTCTAAATCTGGGTTTAGACCTGCCGTTAAAGGTGCATTAAGGAAAATGGGCTCCTTGAAACTACCCTTCTGTTCAGAAATCTCCGCCCTCAGGATCCACAGTGGCCGGTCGAGAGTCTAATAAAAGACTGATCGATTTAAACCGGTTGTTCAAGTTGTTAAGATCATGATCACTGCAAAAAAAAAAAAAAAAGAATAAAACGAGTGTTGCCAGGCAAAACCAACCTCGCCCGGCAGCATTTATTTTATATCTATATGTTGCTAATGGTAATATTTCTCAATCATCAGCTGTCAGATTATAGCCCAATGAAAATCCATGATCTTGAGTTTGACATTTCAAGGTCCGAGGTCATGGCAGCAACTGAAAGCCCGTATGGGACTTCCTGTAAGTTGATAATGGTGAACATCTGATTACCATGAACTGTTTTAAAGTTATAGGCCTTTGAAAACCCACAACCTTCAGTTCATGGTCCCAAATGAAAGGCCATGTGGGAGTTCCTATACGCTCATAATAGTAAACGTCTGTCTATCGGCAACCGTTTTTGAGTCATAATGGAAAATGTTATGGTGACCTTGACCCGATTACTCCCAAAATTGAATCGGGTAATCTACGGACCATTACCCACCTACCTTGAAAATTTGAAGTCAATCAGTGCACCCGTCTAGACGCTAGATTGTTAAGACAGACAAACAAACCGCGCTAATTCCGATACCTCTGTCACGGGTGAGGTTAAAAAAAAAACATTTAGGCAAGAGATTTGTTTAACTTATTTTAATTCTTAGGTCGTCACAAATTTTAAAGCAGTACAAACAGGAGAAAGGGTTTTGCTAATCTTAGCTACGTCACATTTCAGCTAGTATCTAATATTTGTACGCGCCTCAATTTGAGGCTGCAAAAAAAAAAAGTCTCAGTCACTTTCAGCTTACTTACACACGCCCTGCTATCCAAACCAAAGCTACACTGGTTCTTCAGGTTAACGTTCTCATCAACTTATTCTCAGAGGTCGTCAGCCTTCATGCTCACATTCAACAAGCAACTTTTACGTTATAGTAATTACAGCAAACCGGGTGGCTTTAAAGAGGGAGCATCGTCCCGGCAAATACATTCATCTTGTCCTTTTACAGTATCAAGAGGTTCACACACAAACATAATACAGTGCTGTATTGATGTAATAATATATTTCTGTCTTTACTATAAAGAGCAGCAGGTCCATTTACAAAGAGCAAAGAGTTGACACAGTTTTTTGTGCTGCGTTAATTCTGCACTGGAGCTCTGATGCTACCGTATCGAACGCCGTAACACTGCCTCATCCAGGAAGCACCTACTTTCACAGAAAGGGGTAATTTACTGACATGGTACATGATAAACCACAGAGCCTTTCCCATCAGCCTTCAAGATTCTGAAGCTTGCAGCCAGAAACGTGTACAATAGTTCTGAAGCTACATTTATTACTATTCAGATTCAAACTTGAAGTGCGATCAGCTTTTCCAGTACAATGTTGCATGTTTAAACTTGAGGGGATGGAATGTACCAAACTACACCGAGAGCGGGGGAAGTGCTTTCAGTGGTCCAAAATGGCCGCCTGGTTAACTTTCAGCCCCTTGTTCGTGTGTGTGTATAGATGATAGAAAGTCCCTTGGTGTCTTATCAGCAAGTCTGTGTGATAACACTGAAGGAGTGGGTGTAGTTTTGAAGCTGAGGGCTGCATTTAGGTGGGATGAAGAAGGTTTAATTATTTCTCAGCACCAGCACAAAACAGAAATTAGGATCGTGTCGCTTTTATAAGTTGCACAAAACCTTGTATTCAAGCAGCGGCTTTAGATTTTCATCTAATCAGGACGTGAGACTGTGTCCTTGCTTAGCTCTAAGACTTCATGTTTCAAGCTGAAATTTTTACATTTGGATTGTATTTAAAAAAAAATAATAAAAAAAAAATCCTTTTTTTTTTTTCTTTTTTTTTTTTGTGTTGTGTTGTGATTTTCACTCAAACGTGCACTGCTTTCCCAGTACAGGAACCTCTGGGTAAAAAAAAATCTTACAAAACCAGTTCAATAGTTTACCATTGATGGATGAGACAAGCCAGAATGAGATTGCTGTCGGATACATTGGTCGCTCATCAGCGTATACTTTTTAAAGCAAGGCACTGTTCCTGTATTTCTGGATCAGCATGACTAGCTCTGTTGTATCCAGCGTATGTGGGTACAATCTCATAACCTGGTCCACGATGCTCTGAGGGAAAATCGTGCTGAGCTGAGACCTCACATCCCTCCTCCTGTCCATCAAATTCTCCCCGTCCATGACCTCAGCTTGGCCTTGACCCCAGTTCACGTCTGGTACCCGGAGTTGATTAGGTGTCGACTGAGGATAAGGTAGAGGCTCATTGCAAAAAGGTGCGTTACTGTTTTTATACGGGGTGCACTGTTGATATCCGTGATTCGGATAAAGTGCGGGACTGTAGCCGAGGTTGATGTCGGAGTGTGTGTGTTGGCAGCCTGAGAGCGTGTGGTGGTCGGGACTGTAGCAGCGCGAGGGCACGTCAGGACTGCGCGCCCGTCTGTGCTGCGTGTTCGACCCGCCAGACAGGAAGTAATCGCTGCTGCTTCCGGTCATACACCCACTGCTGTAGGCGAGTGAGGTCTGAAGGGCGGAGTCACTGAGATAAAGGCGGGACAGGGAGCCCTCGAGCGAGCCGTAGGCCTGGTCACTTTTAATGCTCTTGCACATAGCAGGAAGGGATCTCTTCAGGCAGGCGGGAGTTTGCGTTTCGTGCGGGGAAGAGTAGAGATCGAGACCGGAGAGAGCCCGAGTCAGCTCGTGTGGGTGCAGCAAAGGCAGCATGGCCACAGTCTGATAATCTGCGGAGTAAGGAAGCTCCTCCTTGGTTATGCTGCACGGCTGACTTTTCGCTCTCAGTTCATCAGCCACAGAAAGCTGCGGTTGGTTGGAGCGTTCAGGGTGATAGAACTTACATTTCACACCGTAGGTGCACTTCTTTCCTGCCAAAAATGAAAAAGTCCAGTGTTGTTACTCGTGCGTGCCTTGAGAAAATGTACTCAAATGCTCTCAGGTGTAGACTTACCATAAGGACATTGTTGGAGCTTGGTCTCGGATATTAAAGGCTTCTTTCTCAGGAAGTTCTCAATCGTGGGCCCGTTTCTTCCAAGTGGATCATCAGGTGGCATGAATCTGAACCAAAAGGAAAAAAAAAAAAAAGTTCATCAGCTGAATCCATCAACATCCTGAGGGGACGCCATGGCCTAATGGTTAGAGAGACAGCTTTGGGACCAAAAGGTCGCTGGTTCAATTCCCTGGACCAGCAGGACTGGCTGGAAGTGCCCTTGAGCAAGGCACCCAACCCCCAACTGCTCCGGAAAGAGTGGTGGCGTACCTTAGCCAAAGAAAAGCTGGCGTGATCATCAGTACGGGTGGTGCCCGACCGAAAAACGGAAAAAATCCTGACCCTTTACCACATCTGAAATTTCTGATTTGCCGATGAAAACTATTCCATCTGAGATTTCGTCCACGCTATCTATCATTTGTCCGCTTGAGAGCACGTCTTTTTGTACGTTTTGTTTCCAGCCAGTGAAAACAAACTTCAGTGCTTTATTCGCATTGTAGTGTGGATCGAGGGAAGCTCAGGTGCTTATAGCTATACGAGTCAGAGATGGTGGATCTTGTTGTGTATTGCAGTACAGTATTTTAAAGTAATTTTATTCGACAGAATATCATAACCGGACTTGTGTGTGTGTGGAGTCTAACTCGACTTAATAAATCCTATCAGCCTGTGATCAGGTGGACTTGGATGTTTGGACTGCACAGGCTGAAGTAACAGGAACAAGGAACGTGTGTGTATATATATTTTTTCTCAGCAGTGTATTTCCTCATACAAGCATGAATAACATCATAAACCCTGTTCTCGTAATGACAGGGCGTTTGTGGCTTTTTTTTTTTTTTTTTCCCCTTCCCTGTTGTATTTTCCTCAACACTTTGCATGCAACTTACATATCATTGGCAAATGTGTACATGAGCAGCCTCTCCTCGATGAACTTCTTCCACTTGGGATTCTCCAGCTGTAAGTCGCGGTAGTTATCGTTGGACACGATGATGCCGTCCGAGTTGTAGGCCAGCTTGACGATGTAGCGGTCATCATAACACACCACGCGCTTGCCGTTGACACATCGCGAGGGCGTGTACACCAGGATGTTCCTGCGCTCCAGCTCATCCAGTATGTACTGGTCTAAAGAGAACAGTGAAGGGGCGTTGATTGATTGATTGATTTTACAACAGGAAAAGAATTACAAACTCTTTCAAGTGTCTGTGGCTGTTTCCTTTCTGAGAAAAAGGAAATGGGAAGGCTAAACCGATCTTCCTGGAGTCTTACCTGTGATGAGAGCCTCAGGTTTTGACTGTTCTTTCCTCCACAGAGGCACAAATACGGTGATGTCACGAATCCCCCTGTCCCAAAACCACTGCACGGCCAGCTGGATCCCCCGGCACGAAAACACCTTCTTGTTCCCGTGGCTGTGAAACAGAGAATATGTTAAATCCCAGATCTGATCTGAGCAGGACCAGGGGTTAGGGGGTCGTTCTCAAACGGAACCTCCTCCTCCATCGTCCCTGCCGTTTCACCTGGAGCGATTTAGCTTTTAAGAGCCGTCCAGATATTTTCATTCTGTCCTAATGTTTGACAAGGAGATCTGATTCAGCAGAGAAACTGTTAAAGTGCTCGACTGGAAAATCTTCCCAGTGTCGTAAATCAGAATTCGGCTGTATTTTTGTGGGGTCCAAATTTCCGGATGAGGATCTGAATATCTGACTTTTCTAAAACTTTAAAAGAGGTTCAAGTGTTTCCTTTGGTTTCCTGAGGTGTCGGAGTCGGTGGAAGATCCTGACGAGGATTATAAGACCATCCTATAATGTGTCTTGGCGTGCATCTGCTCGTGTCCCTGCGTGCTTGAGAACTAAATGTCCCCATGATTATTGGGAGGACGCTTGAGTTTCACTTTTCTAATCGTTATCTATATTTTAACTACAACTGAACCTCCAGACTGCAGGTTTTTGGTTAGTTGGAGGTACGTATTGGATCAGTGTGTGTGTGTGTGTGTGTAGACGTAATTGTTGGTGGAAGTCCTCAGTAAGACGGTAAAACCAGCAAGTGTGTGTGTGTGGTGTTTATCCAAGAGTTGACGAAGAAACACACCTTTCATTCGGATAACACACACTTGTATTACGTCCTGTGTTGTGGGGACCCACCGAAAAGCCCTGACTGGTGTAATGAAAGACAGAGAAATGGTGCTCAAGTTTACAGTGTCGATGTAGGAGGCTAAGACACAGATGTCTGTGGTTTGCAAACCCGTGAGTCATTACGAGACTGTTTCGGCCCAGCACTCAGTCAGTCATGTGATCGTATCAGCGTGACCCAGACTGTTGCTCTGCTCTATGAGAAACTCGATGCACATCCTCACATGGCTCGGTATTATATTCCATATAAATTTTCCTAAGTGTATCAGTAGTTATTATTTCAGCCAGCGGTTACACGCCCTAAAGCCTTTCTCAAGTCGATTATTGATTTTAAACCGAAATGCTCGATTTGTATGGTGTTCACTCGCCAGGCGCTCGTTTGTACGCATTCATCCGGTCAGCCAATCACGTTACAGCATGCACAGACACCATGCAGGTACAAGCGAAGAGCTTCTGTGGTCATATTTGACGACTCAAGGGCCGGGCCTTGCCACATCAAACAGTGTCAGGAGTCATGTGTGTGCTTTGCATACAGTGTTTCGCCTGAAACTGATACGCTTAATAAGCATGCCCATTGTTAAGGAAGTCACATTGCAGAGCACTTCCTGGACAACAGCATGCGCAAACAGCTCAAACCGCCACCACCATTTTCAGTCTTGGGGTCTAAGACGGCCTAGTTGAAAAAAGAAAGACAAGGACTTTTTTTTCCCCCCCTCCTCCTTTTGTGTGTGTACACACTTATTCTTGCTACATATTGAGGACTGGAAAAGGGTTAGTTAATTAATTTTTAAAGACCAAAAGAGTGAGGCCGATTTTGAGAAGTGAGGACACTTTTTTTTTTTTTTTTAAAGGGCTGTTTAAGCGAGTGCATTGTGTCGATGAGAGTCCCCACAATGCTACAAGAGTGTGTGTTTTGCACAAGTGTTAACGTGGGTGTAGGCGTGGGTGCACTTTGCCTCAGCTCGGCTTCCCCTCTCGCTTTTTAGGTGTCGGCTAACTGACGCAATCTGTAATTTAGTCACTATAATAGCTCGTTGATGAAACGCGCCAAGTTTATTCACTTAATAATTTTGAAACTCGTTCGTCGGTGATGTGCGACTCCCACTTCTGCATCACACACTCGAAACAAGAGCAGGAGTTTAGGAGGAACCGAAAGCAAGACAAAATGCATCAAATACCAGCCCTAACCCATTTATGCACTCGGCTCAAGAATTATTGACACCCTGACATCATGAACCGAAGCGGAACAGCCAGCGCCAGATAAATTTCAAAAGTTTATGCTTGAATTTGGAGAATTTTCCAAACGCCAAGTATTTCCGTGGGTGTGTTTTTACAAAACTCGTTTCAAAGCGGTGAGAGGATACAAGCGGGCCGTTTGAATCGAAGGAGCGGTGTGTAATCCACAAGCCCCCTGCTGCTTCAAAAACAAACTGCAATTGCGAGGAATAAAACTAACCCGTGCTTTATCTTTTCTCCTCACCTAACCTCATACCGTGTTTTGAAACTACGTGTGAATCATGAGGTGACTTTTGAGAAAAAAAAAGAGAGAGAGAGAAGAATGCCAAGCCAAAAAGTTCAGTTCCCGAACTGTTGGAAAGAAGAAAACAAAAACAAAAAACATTTTTAAGGTGGGCGGATTTAAAGGTCACAGCTTCACCGCAATCTCGAATGTCACTTCATGTTCATACTTGCACTAGAGCTCTGTAAAAAGAGTTTTCCCTTTTCAGAGATTAAGAGCTTCACCCGTTTCTAGTATTTGTAAGGTATCTGAAATCGCTTAATGGACGGTGCCAATACTTTAAAAAAAAAAAAAGAAAAGAAAAATCACTGGTTTGGTTTTAAACAAGAAGTCATTAATGACCCTGAGCATGCAGGCCAGTTTTTGTCAATGGATACAATACATTAACAATAATTACCTTTTTTTTTTTTAAATCATCATGTTGCTTATCAAAATAAATGACGATTAAGCCGAAAGTTCCATCGTTATTTTTTTTTACCGATTGAAAGCAGTAGTGTGTAGAGACGCGTTACGAAGACGCCAAGATGACATGGTGAATAATTATATCTAATGAGTTGTAATTATTCGTAATCATTAAAACAAAACAACAGGAGCATGAGTTATTTATGTATTTGTTTTAGTCGTCTTATCGTATTTGTTTTGTTTGGCTGGATAGAAACGTGACCGTCTTCCTAAACGCTCCGGTATCCTCGTTTCCAGCTCAGCGAAAGGTCAATCATTTTGCTTTCAGGTTTTGTAAGAACTCCTTTCTTTCGCATTGACTCACATCTCGACTGTTCATCGTGGCGTTCTTACATTCTTGCATGAAGTCATCCGATACTTCGAATGAGCATCATTCATTAAAAAAAAAAAAAAAAATGAATTAAGCTCAAGACTCATATTTCGACTGCGTGTATTTAAAGACGAGCTCTCACCTTATAGCTACGTTGCTGCCATCTATGACGACTGGCCTGAAGGGGTTGGAGCTGTGCGAGTCGGAGTGTGTGGTGTCGGGGTGTTTGTGCTGCAGCGAGGTGCCACATCCTCGCGGGATGAGCTGAGGGCTGCTCTCTGGCGCTCCAGCGGCGTTAGTGCGACACGTCTTGATGAGCTCCTGGAGGATGTCATTGGTCTGCGCGTCGTGCTCGAGCGTCTGCAGGACTCGCACGATGTCCGAGCGCGAGTAACCCAGCTTGAGGAAACGCTTCACGTTATTCTGCTCACGCTCCATGTCTATCCGTGTCTGCATGTGTCCCCAGGTGTGTGCGAGTCTTCTGTGACTCCTCTTTTGGTTGCCCACGTGTTCTTTCTCTCTGTGTGTGTGTGTGGGGGGGGTGTCCTCCTCTCTCGCCTCAATAGGGGAATCCGCCTTCAGACTGTCTTAGTTTCCACTGTTTGTGGAAGAAGTGTGTGTATGAGGAGGCGGGTTCTCTCTGGGTAAACACAGAAAGGTCAGACAATGTTAGGGGCTTTTACACTCCTCCCTTTCAGTTTCAGAGAATTTTTGCAAACATCTAGCACTACTACACATCATGCGCACACAGCTTCTATTTTTAACAAGCCTCAACAGGACGTCATGACGAGACCACAGAAGAAAGGAAGATGCTTTGCTCGAGTCAGTACGTTGCAGTCATCACCTTTAATGTGTGCTCTGCTTGCGTCAAACCTACCAAAATCTGTTTCTCAAGAACTCGTTTCTAAAATGGTGCATTAATAGTGTAGTGCATGTATGAGGGAGGCTGAGTGTCTGAGAGCGAGTGTGTGGGTGTACGTAATGGTGTATTGGAAAGCCCCTGCATTTCACCAAGTCTTATTTCTGAACCTAATATGAAAAGCAGAACTAACTCGTACGGTACACACGTCATGCCTCATGGATTAAAACGATCAAACTTTCAACCAAATTACATCCAGGTCCGTCCATCATGCTTTGAAATCTTTCCATCAGGTTATCGCGCATTGCTCATGGTGTGGTTATGTTAATGACTAATCGGATAGTGGTAAACCATTTTCCAAACATGCACTTTTTTTTTTAAAATGTAAATTCTATGTGACAGTGATTTAGTAGGAAAAAGTGAATAAAATCGTTTTTAGAACCCACAATGGTGTGTTGGGGGGTTTAAATAATAACCCTACCTCATATTACATCACCATGAAAGTGAAGATCAAGTGAATGTGTTAGAGGAACATTGCTGATCTGGCACCAACTTTCCAAGTGCTGCTGTATTTCCTTGTCTTTCTCCCTCCCTTACTGTTGTCTCCTTTTTTAAAAAAAAAAACACTCATGTAATGAATAGTTGCCTGCTTCCTATTATAACCGGCTGTTGAAGGTAAATTTGACCTGCTACTTTTCTTCACCTGGCCAAGATGCAATTTGCCCCATTATGCTCTTGGCACAGATGGGTACTGTTTGTCCAACCCTAACAAGTAGGGACAAGTTTCCTCTGCCTCTTTATTCACCATATTTGGTGAAATCACCAGTCAAGAATTTTACCTTTTGTCATTCTTCTGACCTGACACAGTTGACTCAGCCATCTGGCACACACAGTTATCCCTTCCCTCACCTGGCACAGGTACAGACCATATACCTTTCCCCTTCCCCCTTCCTCACCTGGCACAGACCATATACCTTTCTCCTTCCCCCTACCTCACCTGGCACAGACCGTATACCTTTCTCCTTCCCCCTACCTCACCTGGCACAGACCGTATACCTTTCCCCTTCCCTCACCTGGCACAGGTACAGACCATGTACCTCTCCCCTTCCCTCACCTGACATGCATACAGACCATGTATCCTTCCCCCTGCCTCACCTGACATGAGTACAGACCATGTATCCTTCCCCTTCCCTCACCTGCCATGCGTACAGACCATGTATCCTTCCCCCTGCCTCACCTGACATGAGTACAGACCATGTATCCT
>JAOEHJ010000012.1:4207955-4218178 GCA_025447855.1 Potamarius usumacintae
TGTTGAAAGACCCGAAACACCCAGTGACCCCAGGTTACATCACTGATGATGCGTCCCAGTGCATCCAGAGGATGTATTTTGCACACTGTCAGAGATACAGTTATACTAGCTTGAAGTTATTTTTAATATAAAACCGTCATACCCTTCATCATGTGTACTTTAAATTAAATATCAACACACATGCACAACGCCTCATCTCTACATGCAACCTTATAAGGGTGCCTAAAGTCAGTAAATGTTTAAGATTTTAGAAGTATTAAATGCATCAGAATATAAACACGTGCAGTACAGAAATTCTACACTACACTCACCAGCCACTTTATTTAGGAACTGCTGTTTTAAGCAGTACAGTACCAGTCAAAAGTTTGGACACACCCTCTAAAAGACGCTACATGTCTTAAATGACATCCGTCATTACTTTCTCTTTACTTAGTTGAGTGGTTCTTGACATAATATGGATCACTACAGTTGTGGAATAGGACTATTTACTGTATTTTTATTATGAGCTCAAATGCATTAAGAAGGCAAGAAACTCGTCCACTAATTAACTTTTGACGAGGCACACCTGTTAACTGAAAAGCGTTCCACGTGACTACCTCATGAAGCTGGTTAAGACGATGCTACTTTGAAGAATCTATCCATCATAGTTTTGTTGTCTTCAGTATTGTTCTGCAATGTAGAAAATAGTCACAATACAGAAAAAAACCTATAAATGAGTAGAATGGGGTGTACAAACATTTGACTGGCACTGTATAGCCTGGATATTGTGATAAATAAGCTTTTCTCAGATGCCATGGATAACTTTTCAAATACATTCACCGGACACTTCATTAGGAACACCCATCCATCCACCTGCTGCTTTGTTTGATGCCATTCTCTAATCAGACGATCCCTCAAGAGCAGCACGATGCATCAAATCACGTAGATCCAAATCAAGAGCTTCGGTTAATGTTCACGATGTTCAAACATCAGAACAGGGAAAAATTGTGATCTCACAGTGAAGTGTGACTTTCTTTCACTGTGGCATGGATAACTGGTTTGAGTTGAGTATTTCAGAAACGGCTGATCTCCTGGGGTTTTCACACACACAGCAGTCTCTACACAGAATGGTGTGAAAAACAAAAAAACATTGAGAGATAGAGAGAGAGAGAGAGAGAGAGAGAGAGAGGGACAGTTCTGTGGGTGGAAACAAACACCTTGTTGATAAGAGAGGTCAGAGGAAAATGGACAGATTCGTGGTTCGAGCTTCCCCCCCAGGAAGGATATACTGACTCATATAAATCACTCTTTACAACCATGGTGAGCAGAAAAGCATCTCAGCATGCAACAGCAGAACACACTGGGTTCCACTCCTGCAGCCAAGAACAGGAATCTTAGAATCAAGAACAAGTTCCTATTAAAGTGGCTGGTGAGTGTAAATCCACTGTAACTCGTCCTTAACATGAGCATAGCTGAAAGCCTGGATGGAGCCTATTAATTCTCTCACCTGCGTGTTTTTGTTCACAGCTTGACTTGGTTTCTCCGACAGTTGATCTGCACTTTGTTCCTCATTCCTCAACTAGCAGATGTCAAAACACTCACTGGATCCCACTGTAGCTCACCAAGGTTTAAAACTCACACAGCTCGCCATGACACACCCAGCTGTTCTGCTGTCAACACTCCACTCTCAAGGTTGTTTTATTACCCAGCATGCTTCCTCATTCTCTTTGCTCTGAGACCAGCTGTCATGTGATCACTGTTAGACTAAATTATTAGCCACATATCTTTTAGAATGGTGACACTAAAGTGAAGGTTTGCTTTCCCAAGACTAGGCAGCCAAGTGTTCTACACAAAAGATCAGCTTTTATTCTTATACCCAGGATATAATGGTTTCACCAAAGCATCAATCACAAGACAGCTTTCATCTGACCTTGTTCCAATATTTTTTATGGCAAATCCCAGGAGACTAAAAGCCTGATTTTCTCCTCCTTTCCATATTATTTGAGCTTACCTTCTTCACAGAGGTTGAGTTTGGACAGGTTCCGTCCGTCGTAGCCCTCCTCATAAAATGAGCCATTGTCTTGCTCCTCGTATGTGCTCAGGTACATGGCCTTGTTCTCCATTCAGGACCTAAAGCAGGACAGAGACATTCAGAACCGCCATCAAGTGCTGAGCCAGAACAATCAGAACCATCCTCACCGAATCATTTTTTAAAATCAGGACACTGAGGACCACACTCTTACCACTTAGGATCATTATTTTAAATATTTATACTTTCAACATGAAAAGGGTTGAATCAATTCTCTCCCTCATGCATAGTATGTCTATTCAGAAACTGGTGGGCCACTAGTGCAATGAATCCTACTAGTGCAATGGTCCAACTACGATTCAGAAGATTCTAGGTTCGGCTCCTTTCCAACTCTACCCTCAAGAGCAGTGGTGGTTCAGTGGGTAAAGTACCAATCAGAAGGTCAGGGTTTCAAGCCCAAGTACCAGAAAGCTGCCACTGTTGTGCCTTTGAACAAGGCCTCATGGCTGACCCAAACTATCCAACAAGCTGGAATAGGCACAGAGAGGAGCTATAATGTACGTGTGACAATAAAGGCTGTCTTCTACTTCTTTCATACCATCTCACCTATTCAAAAACCATTCAGAACCATCATCATTAGACCAACTTAAACATTTTGAACTACCTTCTCATCTATTCTGAACCACAGTTACTCATTTAGAAATGCCTGACCCATTCTGAGCCAATACAGTATCCACGCCAAAGCACCATCCGATCCATTCTGAACCAAATACATTACCCATTTAAAACCATCTTACTCATTCCAGATCACCATCCACCATTCCAAACCAAATGTTACCCATGTAGAATGATCTGACAAAATTCTGCACCAACACACTACCCATTTAGAACAATCTGACCCAGACCAAACCAACATATTACCCTTTCCAATACACAATCTCACCCATTCCAAACCACCATGTTTAGACCCATTTAGACCCATGACCCATCTTGCCCATTCCTACCCACCATCGTTGCCACTGTGAACCAACTTTACCCATTTAGGACAATTATCACAGTCTGGAAACATGACCCAGGTAGAACCATCTCACTCATTCTGAACCACCATCTGACCCATTCCCGGCCAATATGTTACCCATTTTGGACCATCATTGGGTCCATTTTGAATCCCAATCAGAGACATTCTCATTAAGGAAACATTTTTCTAATTCTCTAAATGACTCATCTAGCTACACATCCTCACACATCAATTTAACCTTTCTAAGATACCAAAAAAAGAGAAAACATATGAACAACAGGGACCCTTTAAATTGGTATGGCAAACAAAATATAAAATATTTCCCCCTTCCCACAATGGGTTTAATTTGTGAGTATTCTTATTTTGACCAACTGTATCTATGGAACCATTTACTAGAACCACAGTTGACAGTCATTAGTGAACCAATTGTAGCTCTGAGCAACATTCTACTTGGGCCCAGTGTTGACTACAAGGGGAATCATGGTAACAATTGTGGTCTCACCATCCGATATCGATAAAACTTATTATTACAAAAATATACATTATTAAAAGAAACCCAAACCCATAAATCTATTTGCATTCAATGTGACTCTTGGGTCAAATCACATAACCACACAACATTCCCTGCGTAATTACAATCACACTCATGAATGTGCGGCATTGTGTCCTTTCATAAATGAGAAACACACACTGCAAAGTGATGCTATATGCTAAATTCATCCTACATTTTCCCCATTACCTCGTCTACAGGTGCCTTGGATTGAGTTTCTGGACATGAATCATACGCCTTGGCTTTAAAAACAACATGACGAATGACAGGCAGAATGCTCCAAGCTGGCTTTAAACAGTCCAGTAAAACAGGCATCTGTCAGCGTGATCCAGGGTGTGTACAGAGAAGACTGTGTGTGGCTTTCCTTTTTTATTGGCACCGTCATCCGAGTGACCTCACCAAAATTTTTCCTTGAAGTGTTTGTTTTGAATTCCAAGTTTGTAGGCTGAGCACGGACTAAATGGATTATTTAATTAAATTATTATAAAAATCAAAATTTCCATGTTATATTAGTCCATATGACCACATGTCTCATTTGGACATCATGATTTGTCCTGTGTTTAAATGCACGTTACATTACTCAGCTACAGCGATATACACTCTGCTAGGAAACTCCTTTTGGATGGACGGATGGATGGATGGATAGGAATAAAGAAATGATGGAATGGATGGACAAGAATAAAGAAATGGTAGAATGGACAGATAGATGGATGGGAATAAAAAAATGATGGAATTGACAGACTGATAGATGGCTGGATGGATAGACAGATGGGAATAAAGAAATGATGGGACAGACAGACAGACAGATAGATAGATAGATAGATAGATAGATAGATAGATAGATAGAT
Source organism: Potamarius usumacintae (assembly GCA_025447855.1). Classification (NCBI taxonomy): domain Eukaryota; kingdom Metazoa; phylum Chordata; class Actinopteri; order Siluriformes; family Ariidae; genus Potamarius; species Potamarius usumacintae. The sequence goes on from JAOEHJ010000012.1 coordinate 4,212,380, forward strand.
AGATAGATAGATAGAGAATGGATGGACGGGCAAATAGATGGATGGGAATAAAAAAATGATGGCATGGATGGACGGATAGATGGAAGAAAATAAACAAATCATGGAATGGATGGCTAGATGTATGGAGAGATGAATGGGAATAAAGAAATGATGGAATGGATGGACGGATAGATAGATGGAAGGATGACTAGATGGATGGGAATAAAAATGATAGAAAGGATGGATGGATGGATGGAAATAAAGAAATGATGAAATGGACAGATGGAAGGATGGATAGAAGCCAGTCTACTATAAGGAACAAACTTGTTTCATGGATATTTGACACAATAAATTGATGATGATGATAATAATAATAATAATTTTAAAAATTGCAATGATTGGAATCTTGCTGTGGTAGAAGAGGAATAAAACACTTTGGGACATGCTGTTAAAGGAAACTAAACAAATTTGGCGTGGTAACAGTGACTCCCCTTCATTACACCACTCTATCGTTGATTCTTTTCCTAGAACACCAGGACACTGTAGTTTACTCCTTACTTGATAAATGATTATAAATTTCATTCAGTTCAAGTTTAGATAAATTTCTCATTTTATTATTAGAATAGCTCTCATAATTAACCCTAAAAACATCTATCACTTCTTTTTAAACTTATCTCTACCAAGGGTGCCAATAATTGTGGAGCTGACTGTGTTTGAGTTTCATAAATGCTTGTTCACATGCAGGGCACATGTATAAAAGTTTGGACTGTTCCCGCTGAGTAACTGTAGGATGAACTTTGTCTTTAATTCGCTAAAAACAGCATGAGATGCGTTACATTAGCATGTGATGATGCTGAGGTTTATAAAATGAGGGGAAACGATGACATCACTGTGATTCAAGATTTATTTGACTCGTATATTTTTTTTTTCAGAAAGTCACGCCTGACCTACAGACAACAAGGGACAAACTGCGAGAGCGCTGTTTATCAAAGTCATTAAAAACGGCTTCATCACTGGAGTTTTCATTAAACACTGCATGTGTGTGCTGACATTTAGGAGTCTGCTGGCAGGCTGAGCTGCTAACACACACACACATACACGCACACACACACACACACACACACACACAGCTAGGGAACTGGGACGAGTGTAAAACACTGCCGGAACCACAAAGACCTTGTGAAAGTGCAAACCTCCTGTCCAATGTTTTTAGACAAGTTCTCTGTCTCCTTCACTGATGAACACGTTAATCCTCATTTCCTGATCATCATTTACCGTCTGTTAATCCAGGTACATACTATATTGAGAGACACACAAACATACAGACAGATGGAGACAGACAGACGGTGGTGGGGGAGAGAGAGAGAGAGAGAAATATAGACACAGACAAAGACAGACAGAGTCAGAGATGCAGACAGACGGAGACAAAGACAGAGTCAGAGATGCAGACAGACGGAGACAGATGGAAAGAGTCAGAGATACAGACAGATGGAGACAAAGACAGAGTCAGAGATGCAGACAGACAGAGTCAGAAATGCAGACAGACGGAGACAAAGACAGACAGAGTCAGAGATGCAGACGGAGACAGATGGAAAGAGTCAGAGACACAGACAGATGGAGACAAAGACAGAGTCAGAGATACAGACAGACAGATGGAGAGAGTCAGAGATACAGACAGATGGAGACAAAGACAGACAGTCAGAGATACAGACAGACGGAGAGAGTCAGAGATACAGACAGATGGAGACAAAGACAGAAAGAGTCAGAGATACAGACGGAGACAGATGGGGAGAGTCAGATACAGACAGATGGAGACAAAGACAGAAACACAGGGGGAGATAGACCAAAGAGACTAAAACAAAGATTCCAACAAAGACAGTGAGACAGACCTACAACTGGAGAACTGTTCTGGGTGGGCGTGGCCTAAAATAGTAATATTCTAATGAGCATGTTTGATCCATTAGTTCAAGACTCCCAGCATCAAAGCAGGTGAAGGCAATATGAAAAAATAAATAAATAAATAAAACCCAAACAGACAGGCAAGAGTCTAAAACAATACAACAAGCAGAAAGCAAAAGATGAGGGTGAACGTGATGAGGAAATAAATAAATAAATAAATAAATAAATAAAACCTTTACAACTTAGTCCAAAACTGAATTTTTGTGCAAATAGTCATTACACACATCTATAGCATAAACAAATCGTTCTTTAATTAATATCAGAATAATAAGTCACTTTGGGGCATGCCGTAATGGTAACTCTATTACATCTCCCCACACTGTCACTGATTATTTTCTTCTAACTGCACCACACTGAGTAGTTTAACCCTCACTGAGATTGCAACACCGGAACACTGACAGTGAAACACAGTATTTTCTATTCAACATGCAGTAAATCTCCTTACACTCCCTCGCTAACAAGACTCAAGTTTGGCAGTTGATATGAACCCGAGTTCAAGATCATTAAAGAAGTTACGTAACGTTTCCTGTTTTTTTTGGGGGGGGGAAGAAAAGCCTTTTCTTCCCCACAATTTGTATGGATTGGAGACAAACGAAGGTTAAATGATGGACTGCAAGTGTGTACTGGAGACTGATGGACTGTGGCTCCAGTAGAACACAAGATAAACACACTCGTCAATCTGGATGAAGACATGCCACTGATGACCTTGTTGTGACTATAGAGACATGAGGTGAGGAGAGAGAGGAAAAGAACAAAACTCTGGAGGAATCTGGAACATTCCACAACCACGAGTATAAATGTGTATCAGCTGAGAGGAGTGTGAGTCTGCTCAGTGTGTGTGTGTGTACAATAAAAAGCTCCACTAACTTCAGCTCCAGCTGAACGCAGGACCAAGAGAATGCATTGTAAATCTCTTTAGAGATTTTTTTCCCCTTGTTGTAAATCTGCATCCCACGTGCGTTCTGCTTGCTTGGATTCTTCCATGTCTGGAGCTGCAGAGAAAACGAGCGTCCACCTTGAACACTTTGCATATCAATATTTATAATCAGTTCCTAAGTTTATGATGAACTTATACCATTCAACTCCCTGCTCATAGTGGGACAGTGTGATTCAGCCCTCATATCTAAAGACAGTGGTGCTTTAATTAGTCCTCATCATCTGGACCGTGTTAGTCATCCTTAAAGATATCTTTCAGACCTGGTGTGTGTTATCTCCAGACACACTTGAAGATGTGTAAGATGCTGCAGGGTGACACAAGGTCCTGGAGGATGTTTGGGTCAAGGCAGATGAGCGAGACACACATGCAGGAAGTGTTGGTTGGTTGTGTAATTCATGGATTAATTGGGGAAAAAGCGACACACAAAACAAACAAACAAAAAAAAAACAGTTCAGTGGACGAGATCAAAAAGTTGCACTGAACAGCTTAATATTTTGGTTATTCGTTACTCTTTTATTCCTGAAGTTTCCAGCACATTTAATTCAAGATATTTATGATCTGAGCTTTTGTTTAAACCCATTTAAATCACGTGACCAGTCAGAGTAATATTTGTAAGAATGAAATAATAATAATTTTGATGGTTAATGGTGTGTTGTGTTTTCCATAAAAAAGATTCCTGCACTTGATCATTATCAGGTGATCAGCTGTACAGAGATCATAATACACAGGGAAAAAAAAAAATCATCACCCACCTTGAGAAAAGATTCTCCACTCTCAGAATCTCATCATCCTCACATCTGCACAGAACCAAACAGGAATTCTTCTCCAACTCCTGCTCGTGTGTGAGAGTCTTCTGTTCACCCAGCTCACTCTCTCTCTCTCTCTCTCTCTCCTGATGGACACTGAACAGTCCGCCTCTAAACCTCTGCATGTGATCACACTGCTGCTCTTGTGTTCTCCTGCACCATGAAGTGCTTCCTCTTTACTGCATTCATCCATCAGCTGGTTCTTCACCTTCATTTGTTTCTTTTTCATGGAGAGATTTAACTCCCTTGTTGGCTATAAAATAACAATTGAAAAGCAAATAAAAGCCTGACATGAGCGTACAGTGCATTGTTATTTCCAAACAGCACCACACACAGAAACAGTGCAGGTTCTCTGCAACAGGTGAATGGAATCATAGACTCTGTGAACGCACACGTGTCCCTTTTCTCCATCACCAGCCAGCACACTCCTGGTGGAGTCACGTGACCAGGTGCACACTTTTCTCCCACAATTTGTCCACTTTTGCTGCCCGTTTACTGTTGATGTCCACCCATTAGAATCATCCCATTTCTTTATTCAAGCATCTCATTTCTGCACCCTTGAGTCTGTGTGTGTTACTGCATCAGTAGGTTTGTGTCAATAAACTGATCTCAAATATCTGATTGATACTGTGGAGTGAGTGTAATAACACAAGATAATGTTAGGACCTTGGTGACAAACAACAACAGGGAAGATCAACAAAACACCTCATATACACACAGGACATCATATAAATACAGACAACAATGTGAACAATATAATAATCAACCAACACCAGGGGAGCCATTAAGTAGGCAAGGAAGTAAATGGAATCGTGAAGTGTAAAAACTGCTGAAGCAGAGAGAATTAAGGAAGTATATGGAATACAGAAGTGAATAAAATACTGAAATGAATGGAAGAGTACAGATTACTGCCATGTATGGAACACTGAAGTGTATGGAATACTGCTGGATATGGCAGAGTGATGTGTACAGAATACTGCACTGTACTGACCACTGAAGTGTATGGACTAGTGCTCTCCTACTTTATTTAAGTTTTGTCCTGTTCTTTGTAATGGATGCTGTCTGCATTTAATCAGACACTATTTTCAAGTGAAACATTAAAATTGCAACTGTTTGTCAATTTGTATTTTGTTTGAAATGAAATGTCATATATACATGTACATATAGCTTTATTGTGGTGCACTAACCCTGAAAGGCCAGTAGACGGCGGTCAGATCAGTAATTCAGGAGACTGCAGATGACTGTCATTCCGTCATGGACGAGCTCATGTGCAAAATGTAAGACACAATAAAATGCACGCTTCCCAAGAAGAAATGAAAAATGCAAAAAATTTAATCTTGTTTAGTTGAAGGCATGAAAATGAAGAATAGTTAATATTTCATTGGTGTTGGATGATTTATTCAGAACATAGACTCAGTTCTGCTGTGCAACAGATATGAGAGACTTTCTCACCTCTGTGTGCTCAGTGGCAAACTGCTAAGTTTGTACTTCCTGTCTTAACTGTGAAGGTCTACATGTGGTTTTTCCTGTGTGTTCATTCTGATGAGACACGGTGTTGCAGTGGGTCAGTCTATGTTTCACTCCAATTGTCTCTTTGGATGATTGTGTGTGTTTGGGTCCTCACTAAGAATGCAGGTGTGTCTTCTCCTCCTGATACAACTTCATATCACTGAAGGTGAGTCTCCTCTCCTCTCTCTCATTGAATGATATATCAGGAAATACTACATGTAAGATTTTACGATTTAAAGCCTTTGAAGCATAAAGTCATGCAGTAATCTTACTCGTGATGTGGAAATGTAAAGTGCACACTGAACAACTGAAATTATTGGGGTGAGTTTGAGTTTTTTCTTTTGGCCACCAAACCAAATATAAAGGTGAGAAAATGATCATCATGTGACCTTTTATAAAAGCTGCTTAAAAGGTCCCCTTGCATCGTGTTTTCATTAATTGTGCGGTGGTCTCTAGTATGAATGAATGCCTTTTTTTTGGTGAAAAAAAATGCTGTGGTTCTCCTGTTTCAGGCTGTTCTAGTTTGGTGGAAGAGTGGGTGGGGAGAGAACGACAGGATTTCAGCTCTTACTCATTAATATTCATGACATGTAAACGTGTTACCTCTGA
>JAOEHJ010000012.1:4612803-4624713 GCA_025447855.1 Potamarius usumacintae
GTGAGTGTGAATGGTTGTCTGTGTCTATGTGTCAGCCCTGTGATGACCTGGCGACTTGTCCAGGGTGAACCCTGCCTTTCGCCTGTAGTCAGCTGGAATAGGCTCCAGCTTGCCTGCGAGCCTGTAGAACAGGATAAAGCGGCTAGAGATAATGAGATGAGATGAGAACACAAAAGTGTAAAGAATACTGATGCGTCCCGATATCAGAGGTGCACGGAATACTGAATTGTACGAATGCAGAACTGGAAATTAGAAACTGATTTCCAATTTCGACCTTGCAGATCTTGTGTGTATACACACACACTGTCAGCAATCACACGCGGCACTAGATGGTTCAGACGTGACTAACACACCTCATTTCATTTATTTGTACTTAAATACAAACTCCTAGACAACAGCATTGAAAAACTCTCAGCAAGAACCAATAACAGGAAGTGTTTCCTCCTCACATTGTCGCTACGCTGAGCTCAATTACGCACAGCTCAGTCCCTTCAATTATATCTCACAAAGCTCCATATACAACTGATGATGCTTGCCTCACTATCGCTTCACACTTCAGCAGCAGGCATTAATCTGTTCAACTCGGATTCTAATCTAATCCATCACACCAGTCTGATCCAGAGAGCAGACTGGATCTGATATATGATCCAGGAGTGTGTAAGCATTGTGATCTTTAAGTGCCATGTATGACAAGCTTTTATTATTTGAGCAGTAATTCAAAAGATACTGCACTTATCCTCTTTTCCGGAGTTAAGACAGAAACTGATGGACATCACAGTGACTGGCCTTTAGTATTAGTTGTGAATAAAGAACACATCAGATCACACTTGCAGAACATTCCAGCTTCAGTGCTGCTTTAGACTACACTGGTAACACTGGGAATAAATACATCAGTGCATTAAGAGTGCCGAAGATTCTATCCGTGTCTCATGTTAGGCTATTTTAGAACCATTAGACACTTAAACATAGAAGTATACACCAGGCCTTGTGGGTTCCAACCAAAAAGACTGGAGCTGGTGGTTTTCACTCTTGTGCAGGAGGAAGAGGGCAATTCTTGCTTTCATATGGGTGATTTTTACTCATGTGGGCATAACCAGCCAGTTTTTCCTCTTGTGTGGGCGTGACCAGGTGGATTTTACCCTCATGTGGTCGGGCCGCACCAGTTTTTACTGTCATGTGGGCGTGACCAGGCTGTTTTTACTCTCATGTGGGTGAGACTGAGCCGTTTATACTATCATGTGGATGTGAAGAGGCAATTTTTACTCTCGTGAGGGCAGGACTCAACAATATTTACTCTCATGTGGGTGGAGGCGGTTTTTACTCTCAGGTGGGTGGGACCAGGTAGTTTTTACTCTCATGTGGGTGGGACTGAGTGGTTTTTACTTACATGTGGGCGTGACCAGGCTTTTTTTACTCTCAGGTGGGTGGGATCGGGCTGTTTTTACTCTCATATGGGTGGGACTGAGCTGTTTATACTCTCCTGTGGGCGTGACGAGGGGGTTTTTACTCTTGTGTGCATGGGACTCAATAGTATTTACTCTCATGTGGGTGGGACCAGGAAGTTTTTACTCTCATGTGGGCAGGACTGGGCTATTCTTACGCTTAAGTGGGCAGGACTGGGTGGTTTTTACTCTCTTGTGGGCATGACCAGGTGGTTTTTGCTCTCATGTGGGCATGGCTAGGCTGATTTTACTGTCATATGGGTGGGACTGAGCAGTTTACACACTCATGTGGGTGAGACCGATCGATTTTAACTCTAATATGTCTGATTTTACTGTCATATGGGTGGGATTGGGCAGTTTTGACTCTCATGTGGACGTGACTGGGTGGCTTTTATTCTCATGTGGGCAGAACTCAACAGTTTTTACTCACATGTGGGCATCACTGGGTGGTTTTTACTCTCGTGGGCAGGACTCAACAGTTGTTACTTGCATGTGGGCAGGACTGGGTGGCTTTTTATTCTCATGTGGGTGAGACTGGGTGGTTTTTATTCTCATGTGGACAGGACTGGGTGGTTTTTACTCTCATGTGGGCAGAGCTGGGTGGTTTTTACTCTTATGTGGGCGTGACCAGGTGATTTTTACTCTCATGTGGGTGAGACTGGGTGGTTTTTATTCTCGTGTGGGTGTGACCAGGTGATTTTTACTCTCATGTGAGTGGGACTGGGTGGTTTTTATTCTCATTTGGGCAGGACTGGGTGGTTTTTACTCTCATGTGGGTGGGACTGGGTGGTTTTTACTCTCATGTGGGTGTGACTGGGTGGTTTTTATTCTCACATGGGCAGGACTGGGTGGTTTTTACTCATGTGGGCGTGACCAGGTGGCTTTTACTCTCAAGTGGGCGGGACCAGACTGTCTTTCTCTCATGTGGACAAGACTGGGCAGTTTTTACTCTCATGTGGACATCACTGGGTGGTTTTTACTCTCGTGGGCAGGACTCAACAGTTTTTACTCACATGTGGGCAGGACTGTGTGGTTTTTACTCTCATGTGAGCAGAACTGGGTGGTTTTTACTCTCATGTGAGCAGAACTGGGTGGTTTTTACTCTCATGTGGGCAGGGCTGGGTGGTTTTTATTCTCATGTGGGCATGACCAGATGATTTTTACTCTCATGTGGGTGGGACTGGGTGGTTTTTACTCTCATATGGGTGGAACATAACAGTTTTTACTCCCATGTGGGCAGAACCAGGCTCTTTTTACTCTCATGTGGGTGGGACTGGGTGGTTTTTACCCTCATGTGGGTGTCACTGGGCAGTTTTTACCTTCTTGTGGGCAGGACCAGGCTGTGTTTATTCTCATGTGGGCAGGACTGGAGAGTTTTTACTCTCATGTGTTTTTTTTTTACTCTCCTACAGAAGTAAGTGGCCAGTTTTTAAGCTATGTTTGACTAAAATTTCCAACTTCTGACTAAGAACAACAGAAAAATGTACCCCTCCATAACTCCAAATTCTGACTTGAAAAATCAGGCACTTGCTTTGGCCTAATCACCGTACAGACATATTCACTTGTTCAATCTATAACACTGACTCTCCATGCATCACTCATCACATTTAGCTGATGAGCTTCTTGATAAAACAACAAATAAATAAATAAATAAATAAATAAACATGGATAAAAACGTCTGTTTTTTCCCACTTTGTAGCTCGAAATGGTGTAATTCCGATTTCCAACTTCCCAGTTCCAAGTTAATTTGAACCCAGCGTTAATCTGTCATTGTGGAAGTGGATGGTTTTGAGTCTGTGTTTGGACTGTGATCATGGATCTTAAGAAAAGGGGGGACGACGATGAAATGAATCCGCTACTGGAGCGCAGACTTTCATGTTCACACAATCTTATTAAAGCAAAGCAATGATGAATGACTCTCTCAGCACATCTCTAATTCTGTTAATAAAACTCTCTTTTGTTCTCTTTTTTCATGTGCTGCTGTGATCCTCATTTCATCCATTACAGGTGAGTGTCTCTCTCTCTCTCTCTCTCTCTCTCTCTCTCTCATGTGCAGGATTGTTTTGTTTTTTTTGCTATCATTAACACCATTCTTACATTTTCACACAAGTCGTTTGCACAAGCAGGAGTGAATTGTCTTTGTCTTCACAGAGCGGCCCTGTGTGAAAGCAGAACTGAGTGCATTCATTCCTTCTGGAACTGTCTAAGTTTTGTTGCCGTTTATTTGTGTATTTTGTGTTGGAATTTAACTCCAGTGACCTCAAACGTCCCGTCACTGGTCGAATAATCTGTACGCAGATAATCACATCTGTGAACTTTGACCCTCTTTTGGCTGTCTCAGCTGGGATATAAAAACTGTTTAGAATATTACTACAGCAAATTCACACACACACACACACACACACACACACACACATGCTCAAGGGAATGAGCATGGAGTTGTGTGAGTGTGTGTTATTGATTCCTCATTTCCTTGAACTTTAAATGACCCTGCAGTGTGGGTTTGTGCATGTGTGCATCTATGTATCTCTGCGTAGGAGTCTTTTGTTTTGTTTTCTGCCTTTTTTGTCTTTTCGGTGTGTGTGAGTGTGTGTGTGTATGTGTATCAGTTTGATTCTGACCGCGAGGCTGAACCCATTACAGTAATACAGAGTTGATTCTCCTGCTTCATTGCAATAAGTGAACACATGTCCTCTCAGTCAGTTTGCCCCAACAGTGCCCCGACACCCACATACCCCAGTGCATTATGGGATTGCTCCCTAATGCCCTGTGCTGTATCACAACTTTCCATCCAAGTGTTTCACAAATGTTCAGTTTTTTTTTTAATAAATATATTTTGAAAAACTTGACAAAAGAAAGTATGAATCATCAGTGTGTTTCAGTTAACTACTGCTGGATGAGCAACAAGACATCATGAAGAGGAGGGCCCTGTCCCTGTTTTGTCCCAGTGAAGGAAGCATGGCCTCTGTGCCTTGTTAATTTAAGCGAATTTAAGTGCTTCTGTCCATTCTGGTGATGTAGGCATCAGTGCCAAGTAGGTGTGGCCTTTGTGCCTTTTGAGCTCAAGAAGGCGTGGTCTCTGTAAGGTGTTTATAATGTATGCCTGTCTATCACAGTGAAACAGGAGTGGCCTCGGTGTCTATCCGTGCTGGTGAAGGAGGCGTGGCTTCTGTGCCTGTCAGTTACAGTAAAGAAGGAGTAACTTCTGTTACTATCAGTGCCAGAGAACTAGGCGTGGCCTGTTAAGTTGAATCAAGGAGGTGTGGCCTTTGTGCCTGGCCATTACAAGGAAAATTCTGTGGCCTCATGTTGCACTGAAGGAGGTGTGGCCTTTGCCCTGTCAGTCTCAGTGAAGGAGGCATGGCCTGTGTCCTTGTCAATCACAATGAAGGAGGTGTGGTCTCTCTCTGTGCCTGTCAGCCTCAGTGAAAGAGGTGTGGTCTGTATGCCTGTCAATCTCAGTGAAGGAGGTGTGGCCAGTGTGCCTGTCAGTCTTACTGAAAGAGGTATCATCTGTGTGCCTGTCAGTCTCAGTGAAAGAGGCATGGCCTGTGTGCCTGTCAGTCTCAGTGAAAGAGGCATGGCCTGTGTGCCTGTCAGTCTTAGTGAAAGAGGCATGGCCTGTGTGCCTGTCAGTCTTAGTGAAAGAGGCGTCATCTGTGTGCCTGTCAGTCTCAGTGAAAGAGGCATGGCCTGTGTGCCTGTCAGTCTCAGTGAAGGTGTGGTCCATGTGCCTGTCAGTCTCATTGAAAGAGGCATGGCCTGTGTGCCTGTCAGTCTCATTGAAAGAGGCATGGCCTGTGTGCCTGTCAGTCTCAGTGAAGAAGGTGTGGTCCGTGTGCCTGTCAGTTTCAGTGAAAGAGGCATGGCCTGTGTGCCTGTCAGTCTCAGTGAAGAAGGTGTGGTCCGTGTGCCTGTCAGTTTCAGTGAAGGTGGTGTGACCTGTGTGCCTTTCAATCTTAGTGAAAGAGGCATCATCTGTCTGCCTGTCAGTCTCAGTGCAGGTGTGGTCTGTGTGCCTGTCAGTCTTAGTGAAGGAGGTGTGGCCTCTGTTACCTTGAGTCCCTATTTATGTCACTATTTATTCTAAAAATATCCTCTTTATCTCTTTATCCATCCACCAACTTCTCCTCATAAGCAAAGTGTGTTAGGAATACTGTAATACTGTATGTCTCTCCAATTCTTCTTTGTGTGTGTGTGTGTGTGTGCTGATGAACTCCACTGCTGCATAAATACTGAGCCAATGTGTTAGGCCTGTGTCTGATGGCGCATTCTCTCTCTCTCTCTCTCTCTCTCTCTCTCTGTGTGTGTGATTGAAATGAAGTGGTGTAATCTCTAAGCATTGCTGAGTGATGGAAGTGGAAGATCATCTCGAGTGCCATTCACTCCTCTGACTGCTCTTCACCCAGACCTCTCTCTGCATCTTTTTATTTATGTCTCCTCCCTCACTCTCTTATTAACCTTGTGTCTCTCTTCATTCATCCGCTTTCTCTGTCTGTCTGCACTTACTCCTCTCTCTCTCTCTCTCTCTCTCTCTGCTCTTTTTCTGTTTTCTCCATTCATGCCTTTTTTTTCTCTTCTTCTTTATTTATTTATAATGTAGATCATTCTCATGAATATAAACCTTGATGTCCTTTTATTTGACTTAATTTGTTTATATCTCTCATTTGTCTATGATGACAACTTCTTTCTTTCTTTCTTTCTTCTCTATCATACAGCTGTACAAATTCTTAAATTTTCTATGAACTGCAGTGTTAAACACCACACACCTACTACATCTCTCTATCTCTCTCTCGCTCTCTCTCTCTAGAATAATAAACACGACACACTCTGTTTACTCCTTGAATTATTTCTGTTAATATTCCAAGTCATTCCAAGATGTGCATTTTTTCTTTTCTTTTCTTTTAGCATTTGCTCTCAACTATATATAAAAATGTGCACCGTGCCGTACTCACAGCAGGACGTGCATAAGTGTGTAACGTCAGCAAATCCAATAATCATCAATTTTCCAGGTGAGGCTCAGAGAAGAGGCAGACAACATCAAACAGGGTTAATCCGTGATCCGAAATGAAAACCAGAACAAACAGGAAACAGGAAAAGACCGATTGGACAGTAATTGACATAAAACGGCTTTGCAAACAGACAAAAACACAGCAGGGGCTGTGAGATGCGACCTTATTTCCAACTTAACATGGTATAGGTGAACACAGTCAGGTAGCACAGCAATGACAATGACAGTCCTGAGAAGTGAATTAATTCTTTTAGTGTCTACGATTCAAGAAAAACAAATTGTTCATTCTGCTCTTTGTCATTGTTTAAGTGTTTTCAAATGATTATTATAAGTTATATCAAGTTATAAATGACTAAATATGTAGTAAGGGGCAGAGTTAGCATTTTAAAAAGTCACAAAATCACTTTGATTTATTAAGATTTCTCATATGTATGTATTTTTTCGTACTCTGAGACCACTGTAGGTTTATACGCATCATGTTCACACTCTGCACAAATTAATCAAAGGAATCAAAATTCAGCTCGCACTACCATGTAACAAAAGATTGATCTTGATAATACACCATTTACTGAACAGATAAACAATGGAGTGGCGGCTTTATCATTGTTGGCGTTATTTAAATCAGGATGTTGCGGCGTGAAACGAGAAAACAGTCGACTTCTCATTGCTTTTAAATGCATACACTCACGACTCGTTCGTGGGAACATAGCTGTTTTAGATAGTAAATGATGTATTAAATTAAACAGCCAGTTCAATTCTGTCTTCTACTTTCTCTCCGTGTGTGCGTGTGTGTGTTTTAGAGCAAGTATAATGTTGTATTCAGTCAGGTCATTCAAGCACTAAGTCATTTCAAAGATACGGTAGATCGTGTAGAATAATTCTCCCTGCTCCACAATTATGGAGGCACCTACCCATGACTGAGAGTGTGTATACGCGTGACAGTGTGCGTATGTGTGTATGAACAGGCAAGCTGTTTGAGACTCGGGAGCAATTACACGGAGCAATTGTTTCCACCGCCTTGCCAAAAAACGCCAAAAGGACTGTGGCTGCATTTATTTGAAATGACGAGCACTTATATGACAAATAATTACACTGAAATTCTTCAGCTGGAATGTACGTCGAGTTTTAGACAGCAGTGTTTTGTCTGATATCAGATATGATGATTTGATGTTCATCCATGTCGTGATAAATTAAGGTTTTTTTTTTCACTTTGATATTTCACTCAGAAGGTTAGCAGGATTACTCAATGATAACAGCATTATTTCAGACATGATGTGAGGCCGATTTGGCAGGAAGACAGAAGCAGAAAGCAGAGGAAATGTCATGTGTCTGTCTGCTGGCTGAGCTGCGAGATATTCTTCTAGTGATTTTTGTGCTTGGGGTGAACTTGCACTACCGATGCAGATCTGACTTGAGACGTCTTCACTCCTCTTAGACTCTTTTCACTTTATTTCAGCCAGTTTTGGGGGTGTTTCATCTCTGCTTGATGACTTGATGTTTATTAGAGCCGTGGCTCTCTTCTTCAGTCTGATGTCAAAAAGATTCATTTAAAGGAACTGCTGATCCAATACAACGTGCTGTGATATGATGAGGCCACGCCTCCTTTACTGAGATCGACAGACATACAGGCCACTCCTTTTTTAATAAGGCTTAATCCCTTCTCCAGGACTGACAAAACTCAAAACCATCCCTCCTTCACTGGAACTGGCAGGTACACAGGCCATACCTCCTTCACTGAGACTCATATGTACAGAGGCCATACCTCCTTCACTGAGACTCATGAGTACAGAGGCCACACCTCTTTCATTGAGACTCATGAGTGCAGAGGCCACACCTCTTTCATTGAGAATCATGAGTACAGAGGCCACACCTCTTTCATTGAGACTCATGAGTACAGAGGCCATACCTCCTTCACTGAGATTCACATATACAAAGGCCACACCTCATTCACTGAGACTCATGAGTACAGAGGCCATGCCTCCTTCACTGAAACTTATATACAGAGGCCACACCTCCTACAGTGAGACTCATATATTCAGAGGCCACTCCTCCTACATGAGACTCATATACCGTACACAGAGGCCACTCCTCCTTCACTGTGACTCATAAGTACAGAGGCCACACCTCCTTCCTGAAGACTCATATATTCAGAGGTCACACCTCCTTCACTGAGACTCATATACAGATGTCACACCTCCTTCACTGAGACTCATGTACATAGGCCACACCTCCTTCACTGAGACTCATATGTTATGTAAACAGACCTTCAGAGGCCAGGGTGGTAAAAGTAATGCCGCTTCATCACACCATCTTGTTCTTGATTATTTTCCTATAATAGCACATCCTCACTGTGTTTTATTCCTTACATATTCATAAATTAGATCATTGTTGGCATTAATATGCACATAATCATATATCTTTGAAGAAATAGTATTTTTTTTTCCATTGAGAACTAACTTTTGAAAGTTTTGACATTTGCTATTTTTAAGTGTTTATCTGTTTGGTCTGTAGAGACTCCTAAACCAATCTGTACCCACATAACTGTGGATTCAGTGCATTTTGCAGGCTGTCTGTGTCTCCAAACCCAGCAAGCCACAGATATTTCTCTGAACAACAGAAACCCATTTGCAACCTTTTAAAAGCATCTCCAGCAGGACCACCAAAACCCATGTGCGTCCTTGGAGCATTCGCAGCAAAGCCGGCACACATGTCAGCCAGAAAGCCCACATTCGCCAGTGTGATTGTCGTAAGATGAAGCAATGTCTTTTTTTTTTTTTCTTGGTGCTATGGACATATTCTTATTCCATGAAGAAAGGACTCACAGGTTGTTTTTTTTTTTGCATCAAAATAAATAAGAATGACAAAGCAGAGTTTCTGATAGAAGATTAGATGTTGATGGGTATTTGTGTGTGTCAGTATAGCTTATCACTTGGCTGCATACTGATACCTGACACCAACCTACATAAACATTTATAAAGGCTTATTCCGTCCCATGTCAGCTGACACAAAGGCCACTTTCATCATTTTTGTTTTTTGTTTTTTTCACATCATAACACCTGAGTCAGGTGACATCCATCCATCCATTATCTGTAGCCACTTATCCTGTCCTACAGGGTCGCAGACAAGCTGGAGCCTATCCCAGCTGGCTATGGGTGAGAGGTGGGGTCCACCCTAGACAAGTCGCCAGGTCATCACAGGGTGGCACAGAGACAAACAACCATTCACACTCACATTCACACCTACGGTCAATTTAGAGCCACCAATTAACCTAACCTGCATGCCTTTGGACTGTGGGGGAAACCGGAGCACCCGGAGGAAACCCACACAGACACAGGTAGAACATGCAAACTCCACACAGAAAGGCCCTCATCGGGTGCTGGGCTCGAACCCGGACCTTCTTGCTGTGAGGTGACTGTGCTAACCACTACACCACCATGCCACCCCGTACCTAAATGCAGATATTTGCAAGACTTTGCAATGAGCTCTTTTCATGTTGAGTTACATTTATCTTACCTTTGGAGTTGTGTACATATAATGAACCATGCAGTTTGAAGCCTGGGGCTTTGCAATTATTCTTACACATCTGATGAATGGAATTGATGTTCCTTTTGGGGAGCTCTTGCAGACACGGACTGTAATTTACCACCATTGTCAGCGTAGTAAATGAACCAGAAGTGCAGGAGCAGTACTAAGAAGAAATAAGTGTTTATGAAAGGATCCCATGAGAGGGTCCCTAACACTCCCTAACATTGTCCCCAATTTATTCATGGCCAAGACAGCTCACCCCTGTCACATGACAGCTGCCAACCAGGAAGGGCGAGGGCTAGCTGAGGAAGCACATGACACCAGCTGACCAGATCTTTCAAACTGCAACATTAGGAACGGCATAACACTCTTGGAGGAAAGCGCTATCCGCCCATCTTTGCATGCATGAGCTAAGAGATGCCCATGATTGGCTAGTGTCACTGTAATTGACAGGGGAGAGAGAGTATACCACACCTCCCTCCTTGAGAGCACAGCCCAATTTTACTCTCTTGGGCTCCCGGCCATGGATAACTGACATCATGGAGATTTGAACTCGCAAACTCTTTTCTGTAAACAGGAAGTGGGTAGTATTCAACAGAAGGGAACCTTTGCTGGCGTGGAGGTGTAATGCTACGAATGAACGTGATAGTATAGTGTGATATGAAAAACAGCAGCACAGAATCATTTATAGCAGATCAATAGAAAGATCAACTGTGAGCTACATCCCCAAACAACCCTGCAAACCAAACCGGATGTTAATCAACGGCTCTCGAAAAAGCCAATCCTCATTCGGAATATTACTAATGCAAGAGTGAAGGGAATTCAGACGTTAAGATTTGAGGTTTTTTTTTTTTTTTTTTTTAAATCTGCATAACATCAAATAGGTTATACATAATGAATGCAGTCCCTAGGCTTAGGAACAGTTTTATTCGTCTTATTCGTTTATTAGCTTGACAGCTAATATGAGCGGGAGCTTAGGCCCTGAGAGGATTCATTCATCCATTGCAGAAACGCAACATGAAATGCATCAAGACATGCTTCAATGCATGTGACAGAACTAACTATACTCGCTACAGATTATGCCACAGATAGTGTCAGGTTATTGGTTTATGTGTTGAAGATATGAAGCTTGTGTGTGTCTCTATATATGTGTGTGTGTGTGTCGTTGATGTGGATAGAGCAAGGATTTTAAGTTTAGTGAGTTTGAGGTTAAGACACTTGAATCATAGGTTGCTTTGGCAGGGAGAAAAAAAAACCCTCAATGGCTTTTAAATTCACTTTGTGAGCGAATATCTAAGGTAAAGGATGTTGAATCATGGATAAGAGCATAGTGTATGCGTGTGTGTGTGGTGTCCTGCAGTTGTTCTCGTTATGTCCGAGTGTGCAGCCGGACTGAGATTCCAGTCAAAGATAAGCTTTCTATCAAGTTCACCTGTCTCGCTTTTACAATCAGAGTCCTGGATGTGCTGAAGGAGAATGCCAAAATGCTCAAATCTGCCGCATTACCCTGCTGATGTCCTGATTGAGAGACCCTGCCGTCCTTCTCAATGATAATGCAGAGACTCGAGTGTAAAACCCGACTGTGTGGCACGTTTCTGCAATGCTAAGCAATGGATTTACCCTCAGGGGCATAGCAACCCTTCGTTGATGTTGATGTGATGCTCAGAGGACTTGAGTGTGTGATGATTTTGCACAACATGCACTATGGAATAAGAGACTTATTTTCCGAGATAATTTTCTAATGGCATCATGACAGTCTTTAAATGACTTGCTGTGCAGTCACGCTATTCCTTCGCTTGTTTTCATTAATAATAAATAAGGTTTGCAAGCAATTATCACAGGTCTTGCATCGGTGCAGCTGAGCACTCCTACGCTTCTTCCCTAGTGGCTAAAGCTAAATTGTCAGTGCTGCATATTTTGAGGAGCGTTTCA
>JAOEHJ010000012.1:4707888-4718106 GCA_025447855.1 Potamarius usumacintae
AATAGAGACATACCCCAAGAGACTTGCAGCTGTAATTGCAGCAAAAGGTGGCTCTACAAAGTATTGACTTTGGGGGGAATACCTATGCACACTCCAGATTTCTGTTTTTTCATCTTAATTATTGTTCGTGTCACAGTAAAACAATTTTCACCTTTAAAGTGGTAGGCATGTTGTTTAAATCAAATGGTGCTCAACCCCCCCCCAAATCCATTTTAATTCCAGCTTGTAATGCAACAAAACACAAAGGGGGATGAATACTTTTGCAAGACACTGTATAGTTGTGTGTATTGGTGTGTGTGTATCAGTGTTCAAGCTGTCACTGTGCTCCATCTCTGAGCTGTAAATCTGTAGCGCTGGTCTGATAGATGACCTGTTTCTCCTGTGGCAGCGACACTGTTAGTCTCACTTTCCATAATTCTGATGACGCTGCAGGAATGGCTCTGAGCACTGATATACGCCCATGCTCCGCCTTCGTAAATCTGTCAGGGTTTACACCGTAGCACACACTTCTCATGCAACACACACTCTCAAATCTATGACACTTGCAGTGAAGGTTTCAAGTTTTTTTTTTTAATTATTTTATTTTAATCTAAACAGAAACATCCTAACCCAGAGAAAGACCCTTTAGGTGTTGCTTGTTTTGACCTGGAACGACGAGGCTAATTTTGCAAACACCTATCATTTAGCATTATTTAACTCGGCGCGTCTAAATCCTCACTCTTACCTCAAACTGTGTAAAGAGGTTTCATCATTTTCAGCAAACTTGCTTATGCAGCATATTTCTGTACTGCATAAAATATTTTTAAAATGTATAGCTATAGAGCTGTTGAACTAAAACACACCAGTTGTAGCATTAATAGCAATAGCATGTCAGCGCTAAATCTTATTTTCCTCGGAACGTACTGTATTTTGGTATCAGATTGACGTAGCTGCTCAGTGTTCGCACGTGTTTATGAAACTGTTTATGTACAAATAATTGCTGAATTATTATTTCATCTATTAGTAAAGTTGTTTTTCATAGGGCAAACTTACGTAAAAATCGGCAAAGGTTTTGCTGATTTTCATTGTATTCTCGTGCGTATGTTGATAAGCACTAATCAGGAATAAATTATCAAGCATTTTCCAAAAACTCCATAAAAGGCAAAACTGCATAAAGACAAAACATGTAATATACACTAAATCTTCCAGTAATGCAGCTTAGCCATTGCAGTAACTCATTTTCCTGTTATAGGGCACCATTACTTTTGTCCTTAACCCAATATCTATTCTCATTAACCTTAATTTACAGCTTTGTTTTGGACCACTTTCTTTCAAATCATTAGGAATGACAAAGCAATGCCTTTCACTAAATATTATTAAAAAATTTTGAAATGAACATGGTTTCGATTTAAATTTGAAAATCTGCAAAGCAAATCGCAACAATGATACAATTTAAAACCAATCAATTGAGATCCATATTATGTGATTTTTAAAAAATGCTTTCTAAACTGGATTTTCATAAATACCACATGCAACGTTTACACTCCTCGAAACAACTTATGAAGAAATTAATTCATATCCAGTGCGATAAATAACGCTTGCTGTTTACGCAATGTCAAGCAGCTTGATATCTGGTTTCTTTCATTTCTAGCTAGCTAGATTAGCATTGTGACTAGCTAAATGTCTCCGCTGATCGACTACATTTGAAAAAAATTGAGAAAGTTGGCTAAACCGATTTTCTCATCATGCTAACCTTAGCTAGTCATAACGTTAAATACATGTTACAAGTGACTTATTACACATCTGCGATGTCCAATTATACTATAATGTGTTATATATCCTACTTCAAAGACTTCTTTCACACTAATAACCAAACCTCATCTTTTTTTTTTTCTTGGAAGTTTTAATTACTTTGTAATCATTTTAACACATTATCTTTCATGTGTCCTGGGAAAGTAAACTTGATGTAGCTTTATAACGTTTGTCAAATAATACTACTGAGAGTACATTTATATTGTTTGTGCCTTTGGGAACAAAACTTTACTGTCAGCGTCTTGATGCTCTGTTGATAAAACTGCTCACCAGGGAGCCAGAGATGGGGAAAGTGGTACACGGTTGGAGTGTGTAGCTTTAATGGGACCTGTGTGTTGCTATGACGATAGAGATACATGATATTCATGAAAGAGTGTAGTGATGCTGGGGTTTTAATTTAGAATTTTGCATATGTGTGTGCGTGTGTGTGTGTGTTCAGGTAAAACTCCGCAGCAGGAGTTCACAGCTGTTATTCAGGCAGTAGCTCCTCTTCAGTCTCCTCAGCAGCCCATCCTCAAACTCATTATCGCTGTTGCCAAGTCCAAGTTCTGTGCACAGGTGAGTGTGTGTGTGTGTGTGTGAATTCTGGATTCTGATTGGTCAGAAGGTGTTGACTGATTTTATATAATGGCAGACATTTTAACATCGCCACCTACAGCACTGGAGAACACGTACACAACAGCCAAAACAAAAATGTAGGCAAAATGCAAGCTTAGTTTTTTCTTCATGTACAGAAGATAAAGTATACCTTTAGGGGTACAAACTCTTGTCACTGGGGCAGTACTCTCTAAGGTACTTATTTTTACCCTTGAAATACTGTAAGTGCTAAAGAAGGCAACTGGACTTACTTGGAATCCTTGAAGATGTTTCACCTCTCATCTGAAAGGCTTCTCCAGTTCTGTCTGACTAGTGGGGAGTTCCAGGTATTTATCCTCTAGTGGACCAAAAGCAACCCTAAGGAGAGTCGTTGAGATCACATGGGTCGTTGACCATCTCAGCCATCCTGTAGGTTGTTAGGGTCACTGGAGGCTGGGTGTGAACAGTGTTAGCAGCCTAGAGGGTTGTTAGGGTGACCTGTGGATCGTTGGCTCTCTCTGCTATCATGTGAGTCATTGAAGTCAGCTGAGTCTTGGTGTGGATGTATATTCAGTTTTCTGGGAAGTGTGCCAAGGACAAGGAGGTGTCTCAGACCACCTCCTCTCTTCAGTGATGGTCATTCCAGGTTGATGAAGATGGTTTCTTTTACTCCTCTTTCAAACCTTCTCTGGCTTAAATGGGTGCATTGCAGTCCTGAAACAAGTATCCTTTGTTATTGAGATGAAGATAGACTGCAGAGTCCTGGCCTGAGGAACTGGGTTTCCTGTGTTGAGCCATGCGCTTGTGAAGCAGTTGTTTCATTTCCCCATTGTACAGATCTGTGCATTCCTCACTGCATTGTTTTTGGTCCAATAGAGGATAAATACCTGAAACTCCTCACTAGTCAGACAGAACCAAGGAAGCCTTTCGGATGAGAGGTGAAATGTCTTCAAGGATTTCAAGCAAGTCCAGTTGACTTCTTTAGCACCTATGGTTTACCATGACCTGGATGACTGAGAACCTTCACAGACATACCCTTGAAATACTGTTTGGGAAGATATATGTACCTCTTATTGAGACCCAATATTGAGCCCTAGTGGGTACATTAGTGTAGATTATACCTTCAGGGACAGAAATGGACTCCGACTGTACCCTTATTCCTGCCAGCATTCATCAAAAACAAGCTGTAGGTTGTTGTTGTTGTTTTTTGTCTTATTACATTCAAAAGAGAGAAAAAAGCAAAGGCTGGTGGGGAAATTGCTGTTTATAAATAATGTAAGTGAGAATAGGAGCTAACTTGAACAACATTAACTAGAAATGGATAAAAACATAAAAAAATGTAATCTCAACTGGAAAATGGTTGTGGTACAGTACAAGAGGAGTTTTATTGCATGTGGGGAAGCCATGGCCTAATGGTTAGAGAAGCAGCTTTGGGACCAAAAGGTTGCTGGTTCAATTCCCTGGACCAGCAGTAATGGTTAAAAATGCCCTTGAGCAAAGTATCTAACTTGAAACTGCTCCCCAGGCTGCTCTGCATATGTTGTATATTGCTCTGGAAAAGAGTGTCTGCTAAATGCCATTAATGTAATATGTTAACATACCAATGTTTATATATATATATATATATATAATGACCTTGGTTATTTACAGATCATCGTGTTGTGGAACTGTGACAAACCTTCACCTCCCAGAAGCAAATGGCCATCCATTAACGTCCCTCTGACCATCATTGAGGAAGAGAGAAAGGTACATGAAAATAAGATGACAATTTTGATACTGTGCTTGTGACAGAAAGGCTAATTGAATTAAGGGATTTGAAACATGTCTATGTCCGAGCTCGCTACAATCTACCTTAAGCGAAAATTCACAGGAGAAATGCTTTCTCTCCAATAAGAACCCAAAAGTCCGACAGAAAGCTTGTGTTGGGTTGAAACAGGACCGGTAGATTTATTGATCTGCTGCTGTGGTCGGGCTCGGAGGAACACCGGCTTCTCTGTTCTTCGGCCTTTCACTGTGTGTTGTTGTGTTTGTAGATTTTTAATAAACTGACCTTTACCTCCAACTTTATATTACATCCTCTCAGGGGATGTGCCGTGTCATGTGCGTATAGATATTCTGGGGTTTCTATTCTCTTCCTGCTCTTTCTTTCTGCTTACATCACATCTTCTCATGGTGGTCCAGACACAAAATGTGGTTTTGATACATGGTTTTTGGGGCTAAACCAAAAATCTAGGCAAAATAAACCAAAAGAAAACAACAAACACTGGAAACTAGGAAGTGGGAAAATGCCAATGTGAAGTCGAGGGAACCACTGGGGAAATTCAGCAAATAAATAAAGAAATACCTGGCAACCATGCAGGGAAAACAAGAGCATATAAATAGACAAACTAGAACAAAGATAACAAGCAGCAGGTGAGATTAATTAGCAACCATGGTAACAGTGACAGGAAACAATATTCATAACCATATAAGGAAAGAAATGAACAAATCAAGACAGACAGATGGCATGCAAAGCATAATAGGACAACAGAGACAGAATCAAATTAGATGTGACACCCTACACTCTTATCCCCACCTTGGACTTTTCACTGTTTTGCGCAAGCCAAATGTTCCCAGGAAACGATGACTATATTAGGAAAAAGGGGGATGAACAGTTAAAGATAGTGTACAAAGTGTAGTGGGTCAATCCAAGAGGACTTTGGACCCTTTGGACCCTGTAAACCTATCCTCATATTGTACTGTTCACTACTTTGTGGGAACCAAATATCTGCAGGAAACAATGACCATATAAGGAAAGTAATGAGCAAAATGGGACACAAAAGATGTATAGAGGATTGGGCAATGGGTCATCAGAAACAAAATCAAAGCAGATTTGTTGTGCTACAATCCTGTCCCCGCTTTGAACTTTTCACTACCTTGAAGGAACCAAATTTCCTCAGGAAACAATGACCATATAAAGAAAGTGAGCAGCAAAACTGATCATGTGGTATAGGAGTCTTGACAAATGGGTTATCAGGGATAAAATCAAAGCAAATATCATGTCTTATGGTCCTATCCCCATGCTTGACTTTTCACTACTTTGTGGGAACCAAATGTCCCCAGGCAACCTTGACCATATAAGGAAAATAGAAGAACAAATCAGGACAGAAAGTGTACAAAGCATGGCAGGACAACAAAGACAGAATCAAGGGTTCTTACAAGCCTGTCCCCACTTTGGATTTTCACCACTTTGTACAAGTTAAATGTCACACAGGAAATGATCACCATAAAAAAGGGCAAATGATGACTATATAAGGAACATGAGGGATAAAATTGGGCAGATGGTGTCAGGATAGGTCAGCAGAAATAGAGCTGATATGATGTCCTGCATTCGTTCTCCACTTTGGACATTTCCAGGAAATGCTGGCCATTTTAGGAAAAAGAGGAACAAATCAGGACGGTGTACAAAAGATGAGTCAGCCCTTCAATCTGGTCCCCATTTTGGACCATTCACTACTTTGTAGGAATTAAATGTCCTCCAGGAAACAATGACCATATAAAAAGCAAGAACAGGAAACAATGACCATATAAGGAACTTGAGGGACAAAATAGGGCTGAGTATTGAAGGATGGGTCAACAGAGATTTGACACCTTATCATCCCCACTCTGCATTCTGGGAACCAAATTTCCCCAGGAAACAATGACCATACATCCATTATCCATAACCACTTATCCTGTGCAGGGTCGCAGGCAAGCTGACTATGGGTGAGAAGTGGGGTACACCCTAGACAAGTCACCAAATCATCACAGGGCTGGCACATAGAGACAAACAACCATTCACACCTACATTCATAGCCACCAATTAGCCTAACCTGGATGTCTTTGGACTGTGGGGGAAACCAGAGCACCCAGAGGAAATCCACGCAGACACGGGGAGAACATACAAGCTCCACACAGAAAGGCCCCTGTCAGCCACTGGGCTTGAACCCAGAGCCTTTTTGCTGTGAGGTGACAGTGCTAACCACTACACCACCGTGCTGAAACAATGACCATAAAAGCAAAATGAGGGGCAAATCAGGAAACATGATGTACAGATTATTGAGGGAGCATAGAAGCTAAAAATATATTCAGAAGTGAAGATGGTTGGACACAGAAATAGCCAGGTTTTGATAGACAGTTCATATTTGAAGTCTTGATAGATTGACTATAAACATCTTGTGGCCTTCCTTCCTTCCTTCTAGATCAGATCATATCTACCCTTTATGGGTAATATCTAGAGATCAGTTTAACCAAGTGTTCTGATTACTTGGCTCCAGGAAGTCACACCGCAACCAAAGTACCTTTTTCAGAAGTGGCAAAAGCTCTGCTAGAGTATAGTAGTAAGGCAAAAAGGGTTTTAATTTATGCAAATGTATGTATATTAGGCTTTCTCTATGGGTTTTTCATTCAGCTTCCAAAGCTCTAAGAAAGAGGGCAAAAAGCAAAATCCTAGTTATCAATGCCAGCACTAAATTAAGCCAAGTCTTAATTGAGGTACATATATTTTAAAAATTAGCACATCCAAAAGGTCAAACACTGATAAACTGATGTTCCCCTGGATCCTCAAATGTTTTATTTCTTGCTTTTAGACTTTGACAGGCTCAAAAGGTTATGTTCCTTGTCTTTGGCCGTAACATGAGTGATAACAGGAATTAACTTGTTTCATGGGGGTTCAACAGTCTCAAGAGTGTTTTTTAAAAATGGTGTGAAAAATAGAGAACATCCAGCGAACAGCAGTTCTATGGGTGGAAACGATTTGATGAGGAAGAGTGTAACCAGAGGGCTGCGGTAACTCAAATAACCAATCTTTACATCTGTGGTGAGCAGAAAAGCAAGTCTGAATGTACAGTATGTCAATACCTTCAGGTGGATGGGCTACAATGTTCTGTGGAAGATGACATCAAGACCAAGTCAGCCGTGAACAAGAACCTAAAGCATAATAACAGGAAACAGGACAGAGATTAGAAAAACCTCACTGGGGTTTTTTCCAAGCTGTCAGAGCTAGCTAATCGAATAAAAACTCCCTTCAGGTCCACATACAGTAAATGTATTAAGGTTAAACAAATCTTTTAAATGAAGCTCTTTAAATGACTCGGCTTCTCTAATTAAGCATCAATACTGTAATTAGGGAAGCATTTGCCTGAAGCCCTTATTGACCAACATGATTGAACATCTGCTCATCATAACGAGCCTACTGGATCAATAGCTCAGTTTCTCCTCATACTCCTGGATTCCTGCCCACTAACAAAACACTTAAACATCACGACGTTAAAGGTGCAATAAGCAAAATTTAAAAGTATCCCTTCTTCTTCAGTTAGCACTTTGTCTTGATCAGGGTCATGAAACTGTTCCAGGACTGGTTTTGGGATGTTGAAGAAACTCAGAGAACTTACCGTAAACCAGGAGAACATGCAAGACCTCCATACAGACAGAAACTGTACAATAAAGATTCAAATGTGCTTTTCACTCTGAAGTGGTTCACAGTTTGCCACATTATACAGTATGATTTTTCACATGACTGAGACAAAGGATGGAAACAGATGCTTTGATCATGAGGGCAATGCCAAACAAGGTGGAGACAGATTTGTTTTTAGCATGACAGGAGAAGTGAAAGGGTGATAGCTGGAGGATTTTTTAGATTGCTGTTGAAATTTAAATGTGTTGTCCCTCATGTTTTTGCCTGCCTTTGTTTCCTCAGACGATGAGCAGACGTTTTTTCCCTCATGATGTCATCAGGACTGATGCCGTGCTCAGCCTGGATGAAGACTCGGTTCTGTCCACAAATGAGGTAAAGCTTTAACGCCTGAAAGCAAAAAGTGTGTTTAAAATCAAATGGGTGAACAAAACAAAACATCTGGCAAAGTTCTGGTCAAAGAACAGGCAAGAGTTCAGGCTATTAGCAGACAGGATACCCGGGGCGAAAGCAGAACTTATTTAGAGGGTATGTGGGTGATTGAAACTCAATCAGTAATCAGGTGAGTATGAACATGACAGTGAAATTGTGTGTTAGGATTCATAGTCTGTAGCTGCCATGTATGGTATATAAGCCATAGTGCACTCTGGGAAATGAGTTTGACATTGTTTCCAGTGTGACTATCAACAGATAAATAGTATTATGTGCCATTTGTCAATAAATAATTAATAAATAATTGGTAAAATGCTGTTGTATAAGAGGAATGAAGCACTATAACTTGCTGTGATTGGAAAATAAGAGTAACTCCTCTGAATGTCGTATCACGTGATACCATCCCATCGTTGATTATTTTCCTTATAACTGCGTTCCATCAAGCATTTTATTTCTGACTTGCGGCATAAACATTTCCATTTTAGCAATGAGATGAAGTAAGAAACATTCAACATCACTGATATTTCTGTCCCTCAGAAATATCAGTGATGTTGAATATTTACCCATAGATTTCTTAAATATGTTTGTCCAAAGAATTTTTTTCCCATAAATTTTTGGATAAATACATGAAAACCAGCGGTGTTAATCCTGCCTCGAATCATAACCATAAATGTTGTATATATTTTTAATATAACTTGTAAGGTGAATAAATAAAACAAAGCCCAACCTAACCAAAAAAAACCCACTAATCCCTCCTTTTTCTTCTTTCAGATTTTCTGCTAATCAGCTTACTTACTTCCCGTGGACATCTTTGTTATGCGGAGTGCGCTGCCCCTCCGTTGTTGTCGTGTTTTGTGTTTGTGCACACACTCTGTTAATGTCAATTCGCTCTCCTCAGATTCAATTAGCACAGGCGTGATATTTACACGGTGCGGGATCAGCGGGCTGCTGGATTTGCTTTTAATTGCTCTTGGCTGTATAATTTAATAAGACAATAATGCGTGTCTAAGAAGGAGACGGTAAGATGGATAGAAAGGGAGGGAGAGAGGATGAAGGAACAGGAAGGATGAAAAGGAGAGTGTGCTTCTTTATACAGTGTTAGTGACACTTCCTTGCAGTAAAGGTCCGTTCTTGTTTAAGAGAACCTCTTCTGTCTTTGGTGAGGTGCCAATATTTATGACATGTATCATGATACATAGTTCCTGATTATGAAACAAAACCAGCGAGGAAGCTGGTATTATTATACTTGAGTATATTATGCTCCGCTTGCCATAGTTCTTCTATGGGTTCTTGGGATAGTTAAGGATCCTAAGCTCCATTTTAGAACCTTTCTGATAGATAAGTACTGAGTTTTATGGTTCTGCATTGAACCTGTATTTGTTCGTCAAGAGACACAACCAAAGACCCCTCAAGGCTTCTGGGTTTAACCCTTTTTTACCTTAAGAGTGTATCACTGGGCTGTGGTTCTAACTGAAACCTTATATTATGTGAATGTGAAAATCTCGTTGTAAAGTTCAACATAAACTTATTAAGGGTTCCACATACATAGGGTTCTAGAGTTAATGTTTTCTCCAAGAGGATGTTTTGTTGTTGATTTGATTCAATAAAGAGACTTTTTATCCATTTATAGCTATGGTGTGGAATGTTATAGTAGCTATAAACAGTCTGCACCAATCTGTCCTTCTTTTCACATTCTTGACGTTAAGAAAAAAAAACGCAACTGAGAAACCGCACAGTGTAAGTTTTCAAACTTGACCTCTGTCTGTGACTGACAGTGAGAGGTCTTTCCTAAATAGTGATATGAACTTCACTCTATCAACATCTACATGCTTTTTTTTTTAACATACCACATGTGCCATAGAAGTCCCTACTTAAGATGTTACGAAAGAAATAATGCATTAGAATGAGCGTATGAAAGCTAGACGGCCTTTCGATTTCATAAAATCGGTGAAATTTAGTTCCCTCTGAAATTTGGTCATTGTGATATA
>JAOEHJ010000012.1:4796321-4807663 GCA_025447855.1 Potamarius usumacintae
ACAATGTTACACAAAGATCGATCCATAACAGTTGTAAACGTCACTTAATTCCACAGGGTGTCGATAATGGTGGACACCGGTGAAAGTGATCACTATTATCGAAACCTCACGTGACTTCTCAAACGCGCGTTTGGATACAAAATGGCGACTGTCAAATGAAAAAAATAGGTTTTAACGAGGAGATCATGAAATATCGGTGAGTTTGATGAGTAAAAACATGTCCATGATCTTTCCACCATGCTTACCTGCAATGATGATGTCCATCCAGGTTTTCCGAAAAATTGCTGATCGTGCTGAAAAAATTCCATCTCCGGTAACGAACTGTGTCATCAGATGGCAAGATCAAAGGGCGAGGCGGGTCTTCTGGTTGATTGATTAACCAATAATAAGTGTTTGTAACTGAAACTCACCTTTTTGTAAAATTATTTTTTTATTGGTAAATCTGAAAAAGGTGTGTCTAATTATGGACTGTCGATAATTGTAGCCGCTGCTCTAGAACAGATTGGCCAGAATTGAATAGAATTGAATTTGTTTCATGGAGTCAAATGGAATAGATTTCATCACATTAGATCAGTTTTAATCAAGTAGAAGAAATTAGAATACACTTTTATCACCATAGAATCCAACTTTATCTGAATAGTATTGAGTAGTTTCACTGGAATTGAATAGAATTGAATTTTACTCGAATAAACCGGAATAGTTTTGATTTGGGTTTTTTAATCGCAAGATAATTTAGAGCTTTATCGGAATAGAATAAGATAAGAAATGGATCTAATTTGATCACAGTAAATAAGAGTCTGTTTTATCACAATAGAACGTAATAGAATTTCATTCGAATGACCTAGATTAGGTTTTCTAATCACAGCAGATTATAGCTTCATCACAGTGCAATAGGATTGTTTTACTCAAGCTGAATAGAATTTTATCAGAATCGAGTGGATTATGACATTCGAATAGGTTTTTCAAGATGAAATAGATTTTATTGCAGTGGAGCAAAATAGAGATTGATCAGAGAAGAGCGAATCTCTTACGTTCTAGTTTCTTATGGAAAGATGATTTCTGGTCACAGCATCACAAACTATTTACATGTTTACACAATTATGGGTTGATGGAGAGAAGGAGTGGATGAATGGATGAAAGGATCGACAGAAGAATAGACACTGAGATGGATGAATGGAAGAATGCAGATGAATAGATGGATGGACTTATGGGTGGTTGGATGGATAGAAGGAAGAATGAAAGGAG
Organism: Potamarius usumacintae; assembly: GCA_025447855.1. Taxonomy (NCBI): domain Eukaryota; kingdom Metazoa; phylum Chordata; class Actinopteri; order Siluriformes; family Ariidae; genus Potamarius; species Potamarius usumacintae. The sequence goes on from JAOEHJ010000012.1 coordinate 4,797,567, forward strand.
TAGAAGGGATGGAATTGAGGAAATTATGGCTGGAAGGAAAAGAAAGGGATGGATGGATGGAAGAATCTACAGCCAGTTGAGGTATAAATAGATGAATGAATGAACAGATGGACAAACCTGAGGATGGATGAATGGACTTGTAGTTAGATGGATGGATGAACTGAATGCTGGATGGATGGATGAAAGGACTGATGGAAGAATAGGACACAGACAGGTTTATAAAAGATGGTTGGAAGAATGCAGATGCATAGATGTGCAGATGAAGAGATGGATGGATGGAAGGAAGAACGAAAGGAGTAGAAGGGATGGAAATGAGGAAATTATAGCTGGAAGGAAAAGAAAGGGATGGATGGAAGAATCTACAGACAGTTGAGGTATAGATAGATAGATTTGATGAATGGATGGATGAACAAACCTGAGGATGGATGAATGGACTTCTAGTTAGATAAATGGATGGATGGATGAAAGGATCAATGGAAGCATAGACGCAGAGATAGATGTATGAAAGATGGCGAGAAAAATATGGATGCATAGATCTATAAATAGATGGACTTGTGGGTTGGATGGATGGATGAAAGAATGAAAGGAGTAGAAGGGATGGAAATGAGGAAATTATAGCTGGAAGGAAAAGAAAGGGATAGATGGATGGAAGAATCTACAGACAGTTGAGGTATAGATAGACAGAGACATTGATGAATGGATGGATGAACAGATGGACAAACATGAGGGTGGACTTGTAGTTGGATGGATGAAAGGATAGATGAGTGGACATGGATGGATGAAAGGATTGATGGAAGAATAGACAGGTGTATAAAAGATGCATAGATTGATGTGCAGATGATGGATGGATGGAAGGAAGAATGAAAGGAGTAGAAGGGATGGAAATTAGGAAATTATAGCTGGAAGGAAAAGAAAGGGAGGGATGGATGGAAGAATCTACAGGCAGTTGAGTTATAGATGGATGAAAGGATCAATGGAAGAATAGACACAGAGATAGATGATGTATGAAAGATGGCTGGAAGAAGAATACAGATGCATAGATGTGCAGATTAATAGATGGATGGACTTGGGATGGATGGATGGATGGAGTAGAAGGGACAGAAATGAAATTATAGCTGGAAGGTAAAAGGGATGGATGGAAGAATCTAGAGACAGTTGAGAGATAGATAGATAGATAGATAGATGGATGGAAGAATAGACACAGATAGCTGTATAAAAGATGGCTGGAAGAATACAGATGCATAGATTGATGTGCAGATGAAGAGATGGATGGAAGAATGAAAGGAGTAGAAGGGATGGCAATGAGGAAATTATAGCTGGAAGGAAAGAAAGGGATGGATGGATGGATGAAAGAATCTACAGACAGTTAAAGTATAGATGGATGGATTGATGGATGGATGGACAAACATGAGAATGGATGAATGGACTTGGATTGATTTGAGGATTTCTGTTGACAAAATTCTATCATATCTATTATGGACCGAATGAAGCAGTAGGAGTGAGGATTTGAGAAAATCATCACCAAGGAAACAGTGACAGATGGAGCTGCTGAGATGATCTGAACTCTTGTTCTCTCTCTCTCTCTCTCTCTCTCTTTCTCCCTCTGATCAGGAGATGGACCAGACGATAAGCGATCAAAGAAAAAACGTAAAAAGAGGAAACGGATAAAGCAGGACGAAGAAGAGGAGGAGGACGTCGCGGCGCAGGAAGAGGCTTTAGATAAGACCGATTATGAAAACGGTGGCGCGAAAGTGAGTCATGTGACCACCAACGCCGACTCTGAGACTTTAGAAAGCAATGTGCCGCATGTCGAGATCGTTACGTTTCAGGATCCGTTGAAGAAGAATAAATCAAAGCGGGCTGTCGAAGCAGAAACCGAAGTAAGCCGAATAGTATCTGTATACATCTTTCAGAATTCTGAACTTCGTTTATTTCGAAAAACGAGTGAATATTTCTATTCTGTCTGTGTTCTTAGGTGGCTGAAGTGAAGGAGAAAAAGACAAAGGACCTGGATGTTCTCAGCATGGAAAAGGTACTTTCATTTCATTTCACAAATTTGATTACTCTGAAAGTAAGTGTGCTTCAAGATCCATATTCAGTGTTCTTATGAAGTGGGCGTGTCCCTCCACAGGCTCGGCTAGACGTCCACCAGTTCGGCATCAGGGGATTCCAGAAGCACCAGCAAAGAGTTTTTGAGCAGGACAGAGCCATCATGCTGGGAGCCAGGGTAAGGTTTAACAAAAAGGTTTTCTGAAAATTCCGTATCAGAAGCACGGCGAGTCAACAATACGTCTGCGTTTCTTTTTTGCTCTTTTATCAGCCTCCGAAGAAGGACTACATCAATTACAAAGTGTACCAGCAGATGATAAAGGAGAAAAAGTCCAAAGAAAAGGAGCAGGAGGCCAGTACGGTAGGTCGAAGACTCTGTTCTCGAGATCGTGTGTGTAGGTTAAAGGAAATTTTCAGGACTTTTAAATGACGTACAGATTGTGAGACCTGACTAATATTCATGTGCCTTGACACACAGGATGTGCAGAAGAAGAAGAAGAAAACATCTGGAAAGCAAAAGTACGATCAGTGCTCATCATTCATTAATTCCAGTTGAGTTTTAGATAAGGTGTTGAATGTCGCATCTTTTAATCCGTTAAACTCCTGATAAATTCTTCTCGATGAATTGTCTTCGTAAAGTGTGTTCTAGCATTATCATATTGGGATGTTTTGTGAATCGGCGAACGATCGGACACCGGTCAGCCATGACGTTATGACCACTGACAAGTGAACGTTGATTATCTCATTACAATGGCACCCATCAAGGGGTGGGATATATTAGGCAGCAAGAAAGGGAACAGTCAGTTCTTGAAGAAGTTGATGTGTTGGAAGCAGGAAAAATGGGCATGCATCTGAGGGTAAGGATCTGAGCGACTTTGACGAGGGCCAGATTGTGATGGTGAGACGACTGGGTCATTTCTCCAAAATGGCACATCTTGTGGGGTGTTCCTGATATGCAGGGGTTAGTACTGAACAAAAGTGGTTCAAGGATCCAGAGGTGAACCAGCGACAGGGTCATGGGTGTCGAAGGCTCATTGATTTGACACGTTATAGTCCTGGGTATGACTTTAAACTGTAACCAGTGGTGAGTCTCCGGTCCAAGAGGACTTGAGTATTGGGGAAAGTGGAGTTACCCCTTGATCACCATTGCTCGGAGTGGTAGCACCTGCCTGGGTTCCAGCTATGGGTTAAATAGTGCATCACCAATAAGGTGCTGGTAGCAGGGCGCTTTTTGGTGCGCTGTGGCAGATGAGCCCAACTGGTTCAATGGCACACCACCTGATGGCATGCAGAAGAGCCACTCAAATGGCCAACGGACGGCATCACTCGGCAAGTCAATTGTCACTGCAGGGCGACTTCCATACCCGTCAGGTCTGTGGCACTTTTGTGCCCCACTTGGCATCAGGTCTGGAGGTCCAGAGAGACAACACAATGGGGGCATGACATCGTTACTGTGCAAGGCACTTCGTTAGGAAAGGAGAAAGAAGGCCTTGCGGCCCATCTGCGTTTCTGTGCATCCCACTGAAGTGGTCATCATCACTAGCGATGGACAGCCGACGACGATTGACACCTTTCTGTTTTCGCCAGCATGAACTTTTTCAGCAGTTTGTGCTACAGGAGCTCTTCTGTTCTTCTGGATTGGACCATATGGGCTAGCCTTCGTGCCCCATGCGAATCAACAAGCCTTCGACACCCATGACCATGTTGCCGGTTCACCGGTTGTCCTTTGGATCCTTGGACCACTTTTGGTAGGTACTGACCCAGTCATCTATCCATCACAATTTGGCCCTTGTCAAAGTTGCTCAGATCCTTAACTTCAGACGCTTGCCTATTTTTTCAGCTTCCAACACGTAAGCTTCTTCAAGAACTGACTGTTCTATTTCTTGCTGCCGAATATATCCCACCCCTTGACAGGTGCCGATGATTGATTGATGATCTCATTACAATGTTATTCACGTCAGCTGTCAGTGGTTTTATTGTTATGGCTGATCGGTGTGTGTATATGAGGCTGTATATCCAGTACATGTCTGTTTTTGGTCGAAGTATAACGTTTTCTTGTTTGTTTTTAGGAATGTGAAACGTAAATTCGGTTCCTCCGGTGCAGATCCGACGGGCCACGTGGGCCGCTTCAAGGACGGCATGCTGGTCCTGAGCTCGAAAGATATTCAGAAGTTAAATAGAAGAGTGAGAAAGTGAGGGAGAGAGGGGCGAATTTTGCTGCTTTAACAGGACTGAACCAAATCTCCACCACTTTACCTGTAATCGAAATACATGATGCACAGTGGATTATGGGTAGAAGCAAGAAATCTCCCAATGCTGGACAGAAACCCACTGATATTTCGTGTGTGTGTATGAGGGAGAGACATGAATAAAAACGAAAACCTGACACGTGCCTCGATTTATCACAGTTTTTACTCATTTATGAAAAAGAGAAGGAAAAAGACAATGCTTTTGGATTACACATGATAATTACAATGCAGTCGTAATGATATATCTCACACAGAGGTACAAAACATTAACATAGAGGCAGGAGAAAGGAGGAACCCAGAGTAGAAAAATGAACAAATTAGAAGAATCACAGCACAGCTTTGAAAAACAGGCTCATAATTCACTTGAGGGTTCAGCACAGATTTGTTGAGACTAAGTTCCTTAGGCTGGGATCAGACTACATGAGGTTTTCAGGATGATCAGCATCATGGTGCTATAAAATCTCTGCTAGGAGACTGGCAACACTACAAGTTTGACTTCAACCAATCAGCTTTCACGTCCCTGTGTCCTTGTCTTCGAGGAGGAGGGGCAAGAAATGGTCAATCATGGCTGTCAAGGAACATGGAGGGACTGTCGAAAATAAAAAATTCTGACATGCTTGACTTTTCGTCAAGGTTTTGTGGGACGTCCCAAATGCCACATCGCTATCCTTTGATTGATTACGTCACACTACATGGTCTGTTCATCATTCGCAACTTTCATATTCAGGTCTGGGAATTCTCTCTTAGCCATGTCAAAATGGCGTCAGATTCATGTTGCCTGATCCAGGCATTACGGCAGGATGGATCCAACTACAAATCCATTCATCCATCCTCAGATTTGTCCATCCATTCATCAATCAATCTATCTATCTATACTTCAACTGTCTGTATATTCTTCCATCCATCCATCCCTTTCTGTTCCTTCCAGCTATAATTTCCTCATTTCCATCCCTTCTACTCCTTTCATTCTTCCATCCATCAATCTATGCATCTGTATTCCAGCCATCTTTCATACATTTATCTTTGTCTATTCTTCCATCAATCCTTTCATCAATCTACCTATACCTCAACTGTCTGTAGATTCTTCCATCCATCTCTTTTCTTTCCAGCCATAATTTCCTCATTTTTGTCCCTTCTACTGCATCCATCCATCCATTCAACCATCCACAAGTCCATCCATCTATTAATCTGCACATCTATCTCTGCATCTGTATTCTTCTTCCAGCCATCTTTCATACATCATCTACCTGTGTCTATTCTTCCATTGATCCTTTCATCCATCCACTCAGCATTTAGTTCATCCATCCATCCAACTACAAGTCCATTCATCCATCCTCATGTTTGTCCATGTGTTCATCCACTCATTCATTCATCAACCTATCTGTACCTCAACTGTCTGTAGATTCATCCATCCATCCCTTTCTTTTGCTTCCACTTATAATTTCCTCATTTCCATCCCTTCTACTCCTTTCATATATCCATCCATCCAACCACCCACAAGTCCATCCATCTAGTCATCTATGTATCCATATTCTTCCATCCATCTTTCATACATCTATCTCTGCATCTACTGTATACTTCCATTGATCCTTGCAGCCATCCATCCAACTACAAGTCCATTCATCCATCCTCAGGTTTGTCCATCTGTTCATCCATCCATTCATCAATCTATCTATACCTCAACTGTCTGTAGATTCTTCCATCCATCTATCTTTCTTTTTTCTTTCCAGCTATAATTTCCCTCATTTCTGTCCCTTCTGTTGTGTCCATCCATCTAGCCAGCTATGCATCCATATTCTTCCATCCATCTTTCATACATCTATCTGTCTATTCTTCCATTGATCCTTTCATCCATCCATCCATCTATTCAGCAGTCAGTCCCTCCGTCCATCCTCAGGTGTGTCCATCTGTTCATCCATCCGTTCATCAATCTATCTGTCTATACTTCAACTGTCTGTAGATTCTTCTGTCCATCTATCTCTTTCTTTTCTTTCCAGCTATAATTAACCTCATTTACTTCCCTTTGACTCCATCCATCCATCTTTCTATTCAACCACCCACAAGTCCATCCATCTATTAATCTGCACATCTATCTGTGCATCTGTATTATTCTTCTAGCCATCTTTCATACATCGTCTATTCTTTCATTGATCCTTTTATCCATCCATCCTCATGTTTGTCCATCTGTTCATCTGCCCATTCATTCATCAATCTATCTATACCTCAACTGTCTGTAGATTCATCCCTTTCTTTTCCTTCCAACTATAATTTCCTCATTTCCATCCCTTCTACTCCTTTCATTCTTCCATCCATTACAGAAGCTTACAGGATTTGCAGATAACCATAGTGTGCATGCATCAAGATTATCGTCTCCCAAACTGGGCAGTATATCTTCTCATAGAAATGGTTCTCTTCATCATAGAGACACACTTCCTTGCTTTACATTTTTGGAGTTGCGAATGAGCATTTAGAACATTTGCTGAACAGCTGATTTAAATGGCAGAGCTCTGGAAATGCATCCCATCCAAAAAAATGATAATAAATCACACTTCTATTTGTTTGTCTTGAATGAACTCCTCCTTATTCACCTTGTAAGATGAAAAGATATTTCTCCTGGAAACTGTTTAGCTGTGATTTTCCAATCTAATACAGTAATCCAGTATAAAAAGTGCCTTTTAAAGCAAGGTGGCTCTGTTACAAAGATTTTAGATCCTCAATCCATCCATATACTTAAAGAGACAGTTATGAAACATCATTTGTAAGACCTGTAACACTTTTTATATTGTCTGGTGATGCCATGAGGACTTTGAGAACACGGTTCATTTCCATCTCCGTGTATTTACTTACATATCAAATGTGCTGACGTGCCTGAAGAAGAAGACGAAAAAGAAAACATCCCTTATGTCTAATTACAAAAATTCAATGTATTTGAAAATACATTTTTGCAATAAGAATTTATAAACGTCAATAGTTTTTCACACCATTTATTTAGACTTTGATTGCAAAAAGTTTGGTATGATTCTGACTGTGATGCTTCTGTGCTGTTTTTTGTCTTAAGCCTTAAAGTTAAAAAATAAAAAAAATCACCACATGCCTTGCAGCTTTCAAACCACGCCAAAGCGTGACGCTTCCACTTTGCATTTGGTTACAGTATATACAACACAAGTAGACTATAAGATCATAAACCTCATGCTCAGGCCGTATTGGCTCCATCGTTTACAGCGGTGTACCATGCAAAATTAAACAAGGTTCCCCACAAGATTGGTAAACTATACAGCTTAGAAATCACACAAGGAGGAAAAACAAGAGCAAGGTATTCAATTGAAATCGAGTAAAAGATATCTGAGAAATTACTCTGGAATGTTATTTGTTTTCTTTTCATATGTATCACAGTGTGAAAGGCTTTAGTCTCAGATCCTGAAGGACTAAATCCATGTCTGATTTGACTAAGCAGCAAATGATTTTCTGATATTTTCACAAATTTCACATTCTTCGAGATCATTCGTTTCCTTTGGCACGTGTAAAAGTACCAACTTATTCCAAGTGTGAAGTTCTTGAGAGTTTTGAAAGAACCAAACCAAAGATGGTCTTGGAAGGTCCTGTCTTCCAGACACAGACTGAGCCTTGTACAGAATTAACAGTTTTCTAACTATGGCAGTAGAAAAGTCTAATCTGTGTCCGGAGCACCACCCAGCTGAGGATTTAAACCTGAGAATTGTGTAAGGTGTTTTAACCTTGTGGCAATCTAAGGGTACTAATGAAGGGTAGTTCCACCAGCTTGTCCAAACTTTACCACCAAATTGGTACCTTCTAGAAAACCTACAAAGCAGAGGAAGGGCTCGTTAAAGGTTCCTTATTTGGAATAAACCAAAGAACCCTTCAGGTTGCTAGATGGAACCTTTTTTTTTCCCTCGGATTGTAAGTGATGGCAACTGGAAATAAGCAAGTATCATTGTTCTCTAAGGGAAGAATCCAGGTTTGTTTAAATGAATATTGGTCAGGGGTTTAAATCATCTGTTTCACAAGAAAAGCAAAGAAGAACCAAAGAGAGCCCATCGAGAAAGCTTGAAGGCCATGTACCCTCCAACTGGAGTCTCTGAAAAAGGGTTCCTCACAGGTTCTTTGGATGGTTATAGGATAGAAACCCTCTGTTGTAAAACTTTATATACTGTAGAATCTTTAAGGGTTCCCCTGGTGGAACAATCCAAAGAACTCTTTAGACTGCTTGATGTAATCATTGTTTTTAAAATTGTAAATGATGGTAACTGGCAGGGATCATTGTTCTTGATGGGAAGAGTCTTTTTTTCTGAACAAAATTTGGTCAAAAGTTTGGAGAAGAGTCATCCTCATGGTAAGAGACACACAGAAACTATTTTTCAATCAATTTAAATTGTACAAACCCAAGTCATTCTGTAAGAGCAGATGAATCAGATGGTGCTACCAAAGAGGGACCTTCTAGAAAGCCTGAGGGCAATGTGTTCTCCAGGTACAGTCTCAGAAATGAGGATTCCTTGCAGGTTCTTTGGACGGTTATGGGTTGTAGCTAAAACAGAAACCCTCTGTTATAAGGTTCCACAGAATCTTTCAGGGTTGCCCTCCTGGAACAAACCAAAGAACCCCTCCAGCTGCTCGATGCAAGTTTGTAAGTGATGGCAACTGGAAACAAGCAAGTATCACTGATCTTGATCAGAGGAGGCAGTTTTGCTTCGATTGAAAATGTGGTCAAGAGTTGAAGAGTCTTCCTGATTTCAAGAAAATCCTGGAAAATTTTCAGTCGATTTCAGGTCTACAGACCCCAAATGTTGGTGCTGGTTCTGTAAATGCAGAATAATAGACAGAAGAGCAGGATGAATGGGTATGACCTCATCCACAATGGGTTCCACATAGGTTCTTTGGATGGTTATGGGTTGTAGCTTATTAAAACCCCTCTGTTTTGAGGTTCTGCAGACAATCTGTAAGGGTTTCCTCAATTGGGACAAACCAAAGAACACTTTGGATTACTACATGTAACCTTTGAACCTAAATATGGAAAAATCCTCCAAAGTGCAACCTTATACTAAAACCTTCTGTTTTGAGGATCTCCATAGAATCTTTCAAGATAAAATCCAGGAGTTTTTAAACCTGTGCCCTATTTTGCCAGCTCCTTGGGTTCAAATGTTTACTCAGGACAAAACCAATTGAAATTGGTCCAGTGTTTAGTTTGAACACTATAACGGGCAACCACAAAACGGGTATGCAATATAATTCTACAGGGCAATCATCTGTGTCAAAGTAGACGTCGATTTATAATTATAGTTGCCGGTTATTGAGTCATTCTGATGGCAAAAAAAAAAAATCACAAATTTTCAGTCCATTTAAGACCCAAAGAGTCCAAATGTTCTGTACATACAGAGGATGAGGTACTCTAATATGGTGCACCTCATGGCCAACTGGGTTCTTTCTTTATGGAGATTGCATGTTCTTCTTTTGCCTGCATGGGGGTTCTCAAAGACATGCAGATTAGGTCAACTTGCCCCTGAGTATGAATGGATGCTTGTCTTTGTTGTTAGATAGATTGACGACCTGTCCAGGTTGTACTTTGCCTCTTGGCCAGAGTCAGCTGGGCTTGGCTCCGGCTTCCCCTGCAGCCCTGATGGACAAGCGGTATAGAGAATGGGTGGATAAATATCTCAGCATTGTTTAGTAGTTGGGTGGCACGGTGGTGTAGTGGTTAGCGCTGTCGCCTCACAGCAAGAAGGTTCTGGGTTTGAGCTCAGTGGCCGACAGGGGCCTTTCTGTGTGGAGTTTGCATGTTCTCCC
>JAOEHJ010000012.1:5185677-5196341 GCA_025447855.1 Potamarius usumacintae
TGTTTTGCGGTGTAGAAGGACGTCTGCAACACCAGATAGTTCGAGATGTCGGGGAACTCGACTGAAGGGTAGTTTTCCAGATCGTATGACAAATCCTTCTTTCCCAGACTGTAGGGATCGATTCCATTGCACATAGCGATCTTCTGAATATATCTGAATATATCTGTTTGGTCCAATCATCTGTTCTGCAATGTTCTTGCATTTTTTTTTTAATTAGAAGACACTTTGAATAAAAGCATAAAAGTTTGAAAGATTGTTTAACATTTCTGACGCTGCACTTCTTGTTTTAACCTTCATTAATAAAACTTTCACAATTCGCTCAAGCATTTTATGCAGAAAGGTTCATTTCTGCATCTTGTAAAACTGCAAAATAAATCAGAGCAAACAGAAGTTTGGCATTGTAATGAATACGATAGCGTGGAGGAGTGATGCGAGTGGTGCTCACTGGAACCTAAACAAATTGAAGCTCTGCTGGGGTTTTTTTTCCAATGAAATAACATTCAGAGGTTTGTCTGCTGCACTCAGTGGCTCTTTTCTTCGTTCCTTTGGATTCATTCCCCAAAATTTAATTTCCGTCAGCCTCCTTTAAGCCTCTGAGACACAATTACTGAGCTGCTTCATGTGGAATAGATGTCAATACATCATTGTTTCTTTCTATTATTTGTCTGACTATACAGAAAAAAAAACCCTCCTTCTTAAAACGATGAAAACTTACAGCTGGGGAATCCAGCTGTGGAAATCCTGCATCAGAATTCAATAAAGGCCTGAATTATCTGCTGATGACTTGCGAAGGAATTAATTTTGTAAAACAAAGGAGGTCAATATGGTGAACGAAGAGTTCCCACAGGACAGTGCAGAGTTCGAGAGCTCGTGTAATTTCGAAAAAGCTTCAAGTCAAAGGCTTTCCAAAACACATTTTAATTAACATTCTTTAAAGAATATTTTTAAAAAAATTACAAGCTGATTTGCATTGAGCTTAATAAAACCATAAGGAAAAGGTTTTGAGACGAGGCACAGCTTGGTGCACCCCTGAACACACACTGTCCTTGATTTATGAAATATTTATGAGTATAAAAACTCCGACAAAACTGAAAACAACTGCCAAAAATGTCTGCGCTGATTCACTAACAGGGTTTCTGGAATATTGCGATTAAAAAAACACGCGCACACACACGCATACTTTTTGCATGATGATTATCTTAATGAATATTTAATTTGGGAGGCTAATTAGAGGGCGGAGTAAACGCAAATCGATTAATTTACCACCTGGAGTGCGATTTGATACGAAGGTAAGGATGGAAGGTAAGCAAGATTCTGAAACCTGTTGAAAACAAACAAAGTCTCAATAACGAGCACATTTTGCACAGCTGTTGAATAATATTACTGCTTTTTTTACGTTTTGTATCACAAATTGCCACAAGCATTTAAAGAGGCTGTGAAAAGGTACTAACTAATATGTTGTATTTAAAAGCATGTCTTGATTTCAAACTATGTATCTAAACTCCCCGGCTACTTTAATAGGAACCTGTTGTTGATTCTAAGATCCCTGTTCTTGGCTGCAGGAGCGGAACCCAATGTGTTCTGCTGTTGCATGCTGAGATGCTTTTCTGCTCACCACGGTTGTAAAGAGTGATTATATGAGTTACTATAGCCTTCGTGGCAAATCTGACCATTTTCTGATCTCTGACCTCTCTTATCAACAAGGTGCTTGGTTGGTTGGTTGGTTTTTGTTTTCCCCCCTACCTACAGAACAGTCACTCACTCACTCACTCAACTTGATGTTTTTTGTTTTTTGCACCATTCTGTGTCGTGTGTGTGTGTGTGTGTGTGAAAACCCCACAGTGCAAGAAAGTCACAATCCTTGTGATGTTTGAACGTTGCGCGCATTCACCGAAGCTCTTGATTTGTATCTGTGTGAGTCGATGCGTCGTCAAGGGATCGGCTGATTACGGAACCGCAGAAGATGGATGGATGGATGGGATGGGTGTTCCTAATAAAGTGGTCGGTGACTGGAGATATCAGTATCTGGACAATTATCTCGATACAATGCTGACGTCTATATTTTAATACTTTAAGTGCTCCCTACATTCTCTGGGTTGCATGAAGGGCTTCTAAGCGCGTGTGCTCATCTCCTATACTCGAGAGCAGGATGGATGGATGGATGGATGGATGGATAGATAGACAGCACGCACCGCGCGCCTCTGCACGGTTCTGGAGAGAGGTGTAGCACACACACACACACACACACACACACCCGTATATCAAAATAACACCTAGTTAGCACCCGTGACGCACTATTTTGACACTGATGGTATGTGGTTTGGGGATTTGGGACAGAGGCGTCCTCGTTATCTCCCTGGATTTCTCTCTCTCTCTCTCTCTTTTTTTTTCCATTTCCGGAAACCACCTCTCTCTCTCTCTCTCTCTCTCTCTTTCTATCTGTGTGCTCTGTGCGCTTTCATGTCCCCATGCATGTAAGTAATGCGTAATGCATGTTTTCCAGCCCAGCCGGTGCGCACCAGAGCAGCCTGGGAGGGACGGGATGCAAAAAAAAAAAAAAAAGGAGAGAGAGGAGCAGGACACCTGTTTTATGGAGGAAAAAAAAAAGCACATGGGGACACTCGAAAAGTTTGCTGACTTCGCGAGCGCTTTTATTTGTCCTCAAAAACACACGGAAAAGAAGAGACGCGCCTTTCCTTTTTGGCAGCCCTGGACCTCGGACCAGCAGTTTATGAGCGCAGTGCTAAATAGGGGGCATAAAATTTTGCTCTGGGAGTCAATTGGTCGCCCACTGAAGCTGTTTTTGGCACAGGATACACCCTCTGAAAAGAGCCGCAACAATTTACGCACATGCTTTGAGTCTTCTATTATTATTATTATTATTATTATTATTATTATTATTTCGATCCAGGCTATAATACGCCACTCGAATTGCACACACACACATGTCAATATGCTCTATCCAGTTCACGTCAATTCACTTTTCCTGCCCTTCAACTTTCACTCCTTCTTGTTGCACCTGGAACCATTCAGGAACATCTCTGGATTCGGTTTCACACGGGTCGCCTCAGAGAAATCAAATGCTCATGAATAATTCAGAAATCCGACTTTTCCGACATTTAAAAAATTAAAATGATACAAAAAAAAAAAAAAAAAACCCTCCATATCAGATAATTTATTTATTTATCTATCTACTTATTTAAAAATCTTTCTTTCTTTGGTGATCATTTCTACATTTAATTTGTAGCAATCTTGAATCTTGATAAAAGCCTCAGTTAAATATGTTCAGTATAATATAATGCGAATATTCTCCTCCTGTTTGATCCTCTGGAATTTCCGAAATGCAATTATTATTATTATTATTATTATTATTATCTGATTTCTGTATCCTTAAAACATATCGTGTGTGTGTGTTTAAAATAAAATCCATCAACCAAATCCTGACAAGTTTTCTGCTGATTATTGACGCATTCTGAATAGAAACAAACAGTTTATTTATACATACCGCACATTCTACACGGATCATAAATAATGATGCAGCCGGATAACACTTCTGCTTTCTGGACACTTCTTTCAAACAAACGCAATGGTCAGACAGAGGCGCGCGCATTCACTTTCTTTCTTATTATAACAACAACAACAACAACAAAACACATTCATACCTAAAATAATGCATAAACCTATAGGAAAAACAAAACAAAAAACCTCCCAGTCTGATCCAAGAGCGGATTTTTCAGGCTGTGCGTGTTGGAGATCATTTGGACACATCCAAAAAAAAAAAAAAAAAAAGATCTAATTTACAGAGGTCGACTGTAAAAACAGATGTTTTCTATATGCACTAAGGACTTGGTTCTTGGTTAATAATAATAATAATAATATGATGATGATGATGATGATGATGAAGATTGATCATGGCATGTTGGAACAGTTAATCGAATATTCGTCACTTTTATTGCAAAAAAAAAAAGAAGCAATCCTTACAAGTCCTGTCCCCCTTTTTTTTTTTTTTTTTCCTCCTCCCTCGATGATAAGTCAGGTGTGTGTGTGTGTTTCCTTTCCTTTCCTTTCCTCCCCCCCCCCCTCTCTCTCTCTCTCTCTCCCCCTCTCCAAGTCCTCAGAGCGCACTGAGTTCCTCGCGAGCCACCGTCCGCAGTTCTTATTGGTAGGCGCGCGGTTACATCACAATGGCCGATTGTGACGCGGACTTCTTTCCTGTTTCCTTCGTGCGCGTCTTTAAGTGGGTGCCTGCAGTCGGAGGAGCGCGTGCACTGAGAGCGCTTCTTCTTCTTCTCCTCCTCCTTCTTCGCTGCCGCACAACCGGCGCGCGCGCTCCCGGAGACGCGCACTGACCCTCACGCAGCTCGGCGCGCGCCACAGAGCAGAAGAAGAAGATCTCATCTCTCTTATTTTCTGTATGTGTGTCTGCGCGCGCACACACACACACACACCTCTCTCTCTCTCTCTTTCTCTCTCTCATGCGCACACGCACACACGCGCACGCACGCACGCACGCACTCATTTCCCACGCGCGCCGCTCGCTCCCGTTACTCGGACAGAATAGGCAATTTTCTCGCGCGCTCTTTTGATCCTCTTGTTTTTTGTTTTTCCCTTTCCTTCTTCTTTACATTAACTATATTATATATAAAGAAGAACAGGACGCTTTCATTTCCAGTTCCTTTCCCTTTCCAGAGGTAAGTGACCCCAGTGGTGATCTGTTCCAGCTTCTTTTTTGGGTAGATGTGTTGGATTGGATCATACCTACTGTATGTCCTGGAAAGAAAAGAAAAGAAAAGAGAGAGAGAGAGTGCGGAACGGGCTCTACTTAATGCGTTCTTTGAAATCTGAATGCAGGAAGAAGTTTCTGGACAAGACAGCAATCCTTTAATACGTCTATCAACACTGAAAAATTATTATTATTATTATTATTATTATTATTATTATTATTATCAGCAGTAGTATTTTTAATGATCACTCTATTCTTATAATGCATTGATCAGCTCAATCCCTATGCAGGGTCAGTGCCTGGAGTTCACTTTGATCCTTACGCACTTGGTCGTTTTTACGCACCGTCGAGTCAGTACACGCGGAACTCAAACCTAGAACCGTGTGGTGGTGGTGGTGATGGTGGTGGTGATGGTGGTGGTGGAGGATCATTCAACTCTTCTTGCAAACTGTCAGCGATTGTTTTTCTTTCATCCCTTCATCAATGTTGCAATGTTTGTCAAAAAAAAAAAAAAAAGGACCTAGAGGAAGTTCGAAGTTCTCATCCACTGTTTTTAGTTCCTCGTTCGTAATGCCGTGAAATGTCGCGCCTTGTGCGCATGCGCGGACCGGGAGACAGGTGCGCCGTGACGAAAGACAGGTGCAGGAAGCCGCCTCGCGCTTGGGAAAGGACAACATTGTTTCGAAGCCCCGTGTTGCTTTCTTATGCGTAAACTTGCGACCTCCATCCATCCATCCAACCATCCATCCATCTAACCATCTGTCATATTATATCACAAATGTTTCTTCTGCTATAGATAGATAGATAGATAGATAGATAGATAGATAGCACCCCCTTTATAACCTTTTTTGTTATTTACACCCCCCCCCCCATAATATTGTGCATATTTGGCTTATGAAAATTGGAGAATTTTTCACATAGAAAAATAAAACTGTTTATATATATATATATAAAATGAGCTGCTTTTTTTTTTTTTTTTTCTTTTCCTTTTTTTTTTTTTCTTTCTTTCTCCCCCTACACTGTGTCACAGATCCGGACTCAAGTTCAGACTGGATTTTTTTTGTCTGGAAACCCGATGACCATCTTATTAGAAAGAAGAGAGAATGAGAATAAAAATACTTTAATTTAAATAAATAAATAAATAAATAAAAGGAATGTGAGAGAGAGAGAGAGAGAGAGAGAGAACACCAGGCTGGTTGGCGTTAGGTTCGGATTCTTGAGTCAAGAGGAAATTAGTTTGCGCTGGTTAAACCGTGCACAAGTATCTCACATAGCCTATTGATTTTTATAATATTTATTTATTTATTTATTTATTTATTACAGTAAATTATAACTTCCTCTAACCTGCGGCTGGTTACACTCTCGCACTGAGGATCTACTTGAGGTGTTTTGTCGTTATTTCCACAGGCTCGAACAATCCTTCCTCATGTTTGTCTCTTCTTCTCCTCCTCCTTCTTCTTCGTT
The DNA here is from genome assembly GCA_025447855.1 of Potamarius usumacintae. Lineage (NCBI taxonomy): Eukaryota > Metazoa > Chordata > Actinopteri > Siluriformes > Ariidae > Potamarius > Potamarius usumacintae. Next base: position 5,191,865 of record JAOEHJ010000012.1, read on the forward strand.
TCCTTTTCTTTCTTTGTTTCCCCCCCCCAAAAAAAAAAAAAAAAATTATTACACAATCTGCCAAAAATCAATATCTTTCCATTTCATCCTTTTGAAAATATTAAAAACGCAACCCTTTGATTCGACGACAAACTCTCACACTGCTCATCCCAAAAACCGAACACGACCTTTGGATTTATTTATTCATTTTTGGAATTTACTTAAAAAAAAATATCTTTTGCAAAAATGAGACGTTTAAATATCTCATAAGAGTATATGGATTGATAAAGAATAAAAAAATAAAAAGTCAGAAGCCTTATTAAAAAAAAAATAATTATATACATTGAAAAAAAAAATATTTTGTATGCATGAAAAATATCCTCAATAAGTCAGGCAAATGTGAACTTATGCGTGTGTTTTGTTGAAATATAAGGACAGCACACAGTGATAACCATGACGCCATCTTTTTTTTTTTCTTCGACGATATTAGGCATGATATTTTTTTTCCTCCATAAGTTTTTCATCCGCCGTCGGCAATCTAATCCCAGACAAATGAGGACAGTAGAAAAGAGATTAACATCATTTTATGCAGATTTTTGTTGTAGTTGTTGTTGCTCTTCTTGTTGTTGTTGTTGTTATTGTTCATGCGAAGCGACAATTGTTGCTTTGTTTTTGTTTCTAGGGCAGCATACATAATGTCGGACTTTGCTCATGTATGCAAAGCTGAGGCTTTAAAACCCCCCCCCCCCATCCTCCATCCACACCCACCACCATACAACCAGTTTCTCTCTGCTTATACTTCCTGTTCCAGTGGTCTGACCAACTGTAATCAAATTTCCTATTTGCAAATGTGTATGTTCAGGATAATTTACGATAAACCAGTTTCGTCTTACACAGACGTATTTAAGAGGTATTTCCAACAGACACACTGTATTGTGCACAACAACCCATATATTCATAATTATGACGGTCTGTACAGGTTATATCTCTAATCCATACCCAGACTCATTCGAGTGGGTTTAAACGATTGATAATTATTAAATGATAAATCTCTTCTAATTAAAATGATGCTGATCGACCATGTTTTGTGATTTTGTTCCCCTTCCTTTCAGCAGGCCACTGGAATTTACCAAAAGAGTGTGAGCCCTGGCCTTTGAGAAATGGCTCAATAGTAGCACCAGGGATGCCGGACCATGACAGTGAGTCCCTCCTAAACCGACAGACCAAAAGAAGACGAGTGGACATCGGCGTGAAGAGAACCGTGGGCTCGACCTCCACGCTGACTTCAGCAACTTCGACCGACTTCTTTGCCAGCCGCACATCAAAATCCACCATCATCTTCGGGGCCATGAACGCCCATCATAGCGGAGAGCAGGACCTTCTGGAGTGTCAAGGCATGCAGCTTGGACACGGGGACTCGAGTGAGACCAAGTCCAATGTGCTCCGGAAGCTTCTCAAGAGGGCCAACTCGTATGAGGACTCAATGATGCCTTTTCCTGGCGCGACCATCATCTCACAGCTGTTAAAGAGCAACATGGCAAAAAATGGAGCAGGGGGAGGAGTAGAGCCGGGGTTCCCTGGTAGTGCTCTCTCCAGCACAGGATCCGAGGTGCCCCAAGAGGACGTGTGCAGCAACTCATCCCAGGAAAGCCCTCAGGAGTGTCTCTCACCGTTCAGCCGCCCAACTCTGGGTCACTTTGACGTTGAACGGCTTAATGACGAGCACCTCCGAGCTAAGCGAGCTCGTGTAGAGAACATCATTCGTGGAATGAGCCACTCACCCAATGTAATGATGCCATCAAACTCCAGCTCACGGGAACGAGAGCGGGATGGTGAAGGAGAACCTGAAGGTCCCCAGCAGCCACCCAGCCCACGAGAGGGCTATCGCGAGAACAAGCGCAAGCAGAAGCTTCCTCAACAGCAGCACAGCTTCCAGCAGCTGGTGTCAGTGCGCAAGGAGCAAAAGGTGGAGGAACGCAGGCAGCTGAAGCTGCAGCTTGAGGACATGCAGAAACAGCTGCGCCAGCTGCAGGAGAAGTTCTTTCAGATTTATGACAGCACTGACTCTGAAGGGAACGACGCCGAGCATGACGGAGGGAACCTCTCCGAAGACAGCGCGCGCTCCGATGCTGGGCTCATGGACGGAGACGTCGACGAGCGCCCCATGCACGATTCCGCTGCCGATCGTTCTGATAACGAGATGTCACACTTGGACCCAGGGCACTTTTTGGACAGAGCAAGGGCACTGCTAAGAGAACAGGCCCTTCTTGATGGAGAGAAGCCCAAAAGGGAGGGCTCGCTGAGGGGCAAAGGTCCAACCTCTATGCACGCAGAAGGCAAGCAACTGGCAGAGACCCTGAAGCAGGAACTGAACTCTGCCATGTCTCAGGTGGTAGACACCGTAGTGAAGGTCTTTGCGAAACCTCCGCGGCCTCTCCCGCAGGTGTTCCCACCGCTTCCTGCGCCTCAGGATCGTTTTACCGTTAACGGGGACAACCCCAACTTCCACACAACCAATCAGCGCCTGCAGTGCTTCGGCGATGTCATAATCCCCAGCCCACACGAGTCATTTGGTGGAGTCCCGCTCCCCAGTGCCAATGATCAGACAGAGGCACTGCCTTTAGTGGTGCGGAAGTCTGCAGCTGAGCATCACCACCAATCCTCAGCAGTGGGTGCTCATGGAGGCCACCACCACCCCTCCCTCCATCCCTCTTCCCTGTCAGCCAACATGGGCTTCAGCCCACCATCTTTCCGCCACCCATTCCCCCTCCCTCTAATGGGGTACCCTTTTCAGGGCCCGCTCGGTGCCCCGTCGATAGGGTACCCAGGCAAAGACAGAGGCTCGCCTGATTCCATGGACCTCTCACGGGAGACCACCAGCTTACGGACCAAGATGGCATCCAACCACCATATGGGGCACACCCGGTCCTGCTCGCCGACCCACCCAGGGAGCACGGCTGAGAGTCTGTCTCTGTCGCTCATTAAGTCAGAGTGTGGAGACCTCCAGGACATGTCTGACATCTCGCCATACCCAGGGAGTGCAATATCCTTTTCCTAGAATTTAATAAACATTTTGCCGATATGCTGATAATGAAAGTGGGTTTTCCAAAAAAAAAATCAAAATGTGATGTGTTGCACTAGTTTGGAAAGGCCTCAGTTCCCCTCATTTCAGAGCTGAAAGATCCTTTTAGGTAGTAGATGGAGCATTTAAAGTGCTACTCACTTGCTTTTGGCTGCTCAGCTCAGACCTCCCTTATGGGTTCCCTGAGTGGCCTCCTATAGGCTTTTTGTTAAGTCTCACTAGCTTCTCAATTTCCAACTCAAATTCCTTTTTCCGTCAACTCCCACGCCTTAAGATATACATTTAAATGACTTTAGTTCTCTCAAATTTCCATAGATTAGATAGCCTCGTGATAAGGATATATAGGCTTTCAGGGTTTCAGGTAAGTTCCTGAACACAGAATGGGTTCTTGCCAGAATGCTTTGAGTTTCAAGCTCCCAGTTCAAGTTGATATACATTCTATCACCTGTGCACTTAATCATCCTGGTGCTTAAACAAGTTTGCCACCTCCATCCAAATTTACTTGAAGAGATTCAAAATATTTCTAGCACCTCGTGGTATAATTTCACTTCAGCCATGACAGATGTTTTTGTTTTCAAACGTTTAGGTTCATTTAAGGACTCCAAGTCTAACCTGCTGTCTGTTTTTTTTTTTTTTTTTTTAATGACTGACAGGTTCCACCTCTCTCAACCCTCATCATATCCTATTATCGAGAAAAAAAGACGGAGGAACAATTATGCCTCCTTTTTATTTCCCCCCCTTTGGATTCATAAAGATCGGTCAACAACCTGAGGGCCCTCAGCTGTTGCTTGGCAGCCAAACAATCTCCGTCTTTTTTTCTTCTGTCGTTTTTTCCCCCCTTCCTTTCTTTTCTTTGAAGCAGGCATTAACAGGTGTTTGCGGCTGTATGTTTGTCTTTCATTACACTGCCTCGTCTTGTCTGCCGAGCCAAGGGCCCGACGCTCTCCACAGCCGCCCCATCAAGAAAGCGGAGCGAGAGGAATAAAGGAAAAGAGAGATGGAAAGCAATTAGAGCAATGACCGGACACAGCAGCAGTAACTGTGCGTTTTATGTAGCAATTTTCAAAAATCGCTCAAAATGGTTCGGCCGGGAAGAGAAAAGGAACAAAAAAAAAAAAGAGGAGTGGAATGCAGTTTTATATTTCTACTGATAATTGTTGATGCTAACGTGTGCTTATGCTAGTTTTAGTCACAAAACCAAAATAACTAAGAACGGTGTGTTTACAGATTAAAAACAAAAAAAAAATTGATCGTTACAGTAATTGGTCGAATTAAAGAACTCTTGAAGTTTGCCGAATCTAACAAATTCGCATCGCTCCTGTGGAGGACGGCCCCATTAGGACAGTTGAAAGTCACACTTGAAGGACGCTCTGGACTCTTACAGTAATGCTTTTATGGCTGAGGACTACAGTTGAC
>JAOEHJ010000012.1:5218654-5229844 GCA_025447855.1 Potamarius usumacintae
CCCACCCACACACACCCACACCCACACACATATGCTTTCTACCTCTGGCGACTTCCAACCCCCCCCCCCCTTCCTCTCTCTCCTTCTCTCTGTCAAGAGGATCTAAAATACCGGTACCCTTTTCTCCTTGACATTGGCGTCTCCCCACAGTCAGCATTTCGCCGTCCTTTCGTAGCAAAAGCATCAGGAGAAATTCCGTGCAGGAGTATTCTTAGCAATGCGCCACTCTGCTCAGCTCCTGCACACTGATCACTGCTTATACTTTCTGTAGAAGTGTTTAGTGTATTGCTTAGAGAACACACACACACACACACACACACACACGTACTGAGGTCCGTTCCTCACTCACTCAGGGTGGATTGTGAGGCAGTGCGGTGCCAAGATACTACTGCAAGATAGCAATGATGTGTGTGTGTGTGTGTGTGTTGCTACTAACCTTGGTGCGTCCTAACACTGTTGATGAGTGTCTGCAGGGCACAGGAGGAGTGCAGTTTTGGTCACACACACACACACACACACACACACATATATGCTGGCGATAGTCACATTTACACATAGCCTTTAAAAGAGAAGAACCTGAGTAGTAGTAGTAGTAGTAGTAGTTATTGTTGTTTTGTGTGTGTGTGTGTGTGTGTGTGTGTCAGAGAGCTAGAGAGAGAGAGAGAGAGCATATGAACTGCCTGATTTCCAAACTTTCCTCACAGCATTTTATTGCTGATGTTTATCATTCGGGCAGAACTCCCAGGATTTCTGTTCGCTAACAATGCTAAGCGCATTAGAGTGAAATTTGACTCATATGGAGCCTCGAATCTGTAATTAACCACCACATCTGAGGTAAATGTTGGTATTCTCGATCACTTTGTCACATTTTCATCGACCCTGTGCCTTTACATCATCTGTATCCAAGCCCTAACAGCTGTGCATATGCTAGCTCGGGGATTAGCCGTTGCGCTCCTGACTTCTTAAGAACCCAGAGCCTAATTTCTTTCTCACGTGGAGAGAAGTGAACTGGTTATTTCGCTTTTGAGAGGGATATGAGAGTCACGGTGGCGACCTGCGGTGTCTTAAATACACGACAGGGAACAGATTAGCGAGCAGCCTACTCCCGACTCAACTTCTGCTTTTTGGCCTTCTTCTGCTTTCCCCTTTCTTACCTTGTTGCATTTCACACACACACATTCAAACATTGCCTGACAGTTAGTTCACCTCTTATTTATGAGCACCACGCACACACACACGCGCGCACACACACACCTGTCCTGTATTCACTTCCCCCTTCAGTGTTTGGTGTGTGTGTGTGTGTGTGTGTGTGTGTTACTTAAGCCATACAAATACTGGGAAGTTCCACAAGACAGTGTTTCCAGAAAGCTGTTTTATAGGAAGTGAGAGCAAGACAATGTGATTTGTAATGCCACATATCACTGTGTTTCCTCATGCCTGTCAAACTGGAGTGGCTGATAAGATGTAGTGTGTGTGTTTAAACATTAAATCCACTATTAAGTCCATTATACTTCACAAACAAATATGCTGGACACAGTCAAGATATACACGTAAAACAGCTCTGACCCATCAAGCCTGGATTCCACAAGACCTCTGAAGGTGTGTTGTGGTATCTGGCATCAAGATGTTATCAACAGATCCTTTAAGTCCCAAGGTCGGGCCTCCATGGATTGGACTTGTTTGTCCAGCACATCCCAGAGATACTCAACCAGATTGAGATATGGGGAATCTGGAGGCCAAGTCACCACCTTGAACTCTTTGTCATGTTCCTCAAACCATTCCTGAACAATTTTTGCAGCATGTCAGGGAGCATTATCCTGCTGGAAGAGGCCACTGTGATTAGGGAATACTTGCCGATTGACATGAAGGGGTGTACTTGGACAATGGCAGCAGTGTTTAGGTAGATAGGTAGATGGTACATCTCAAAGGAACATCCACTTGAATACCAGGACCCAAGGTTTCCCAGCAGAGCACACTGCCTCCACTGGCTTGCCTTTTTCCCGTAGTGCACCCTGGTACCAGGTCTTAGTCTTCTCCAGGTAAGCGACGCGCACACACCTGGCTGTCCACATGATGTAAAAGAAAACGTGATCCATCAGACCAGGCCATCTTCTTCCATTGCTCTGTGGTCCAGGTCTGATGCTCAGTGGTGGACAGGGGCACTCAATCTTGGCCTCCAGCATCTGTGGGATGTCCTGGGCAACTTTGTCCGATCCATGGAGGCTCCAACTTGCAAGTTACACTTGGACTTCAAGGATCTGCTGCTGACGTCTTCTACAAATCAAGTTATCACTTACAGTTTAGCAGCTAGCAGACAACGTCTCTTTTTTTTTTTTCTCACTCTTGAATTCAGCAAGAAAAAAAAACCACACAGCATACCAAGTTACCCAGAAACTGGAAAAGATAAACTCCTCTCTCCTGAGTACTGACACTGTCCATGTTAAATAAACTTCTCCTAGTAGAAAACATCACCATATCAATGATTATACTGTATGTTTTTCTTTGTTAAATAACAACACTTTTATTATTATTATTATTATTATTATTATTATTATTATTATTATTATTAGCCTTAGATTATGTCGAGTCTCCATTCAAGTACATATTGTTGCTATAGAAGCGTTACCCTGAAAACTGAACAGGACAGCAGAACTTGACATGAGTTAACGCTTGATGATCTTTTCTCTCTCGTTCTTTCTGCAGGTTCCTGATCGCTTCCTGGAGGTCGCTCAGATAACGCTGCGTGAGTTCTTTAACGCCATCGTGGCCGGGAAAGACGTGGACCCGTCCTGGAAGAAGGCCATCTATAAAGTGATCTGCAAGCTGGACTCAGAGGTTCCAGAGATCTTCAAATCTCCCAACTGTCTCCAAGAGCTCCTACATGAGTAACGATAACAATTCCCCCACCCCCACCAAACCTCCCTGATGATTTGAATTTTGTTTGTTTTTTGTTTTTTTCTTCTTCTTCTTCTTCTTTTGAGTTTTAATATTTTTTTTTCTGTTCTTGTTTTTTTTTTTTGAATGTATGGCATATGAAGTAGCATTCCTGAGCTTTTTTTTTCTTCTTTCCCTTGGGGTGATCTAGGTAAATTTTGAGATTTCTTGTCGTTTATTTTACATCTTCTTTTTCCTGTTTCATAATCGGAGGGACTTTGATCCCTGCCTGACTTTTTGCCTGCCTGCTCTGGAATTATGGGTAATCCTTATGAAATCCTGATACTGAAGCCAAACAACTCAGTGAACTGGTATATGACTGAAGACTCGGGCTTGTTCAAATTGAAGTTTTGAAGTGTGTATTTCTCTGGAGAAGTGGGCATTGCATTTATAGGGTGTATAGAATTATTATTATTATTATTATTATTATTATTTCTATTATTATTGTTATTTTATTACTGTTGGTGTTCTTGTTGTCGTCATTGTTGTTCCTGCTTGGGTAAGACTGGCACTTGGAGGTTTTGCTTTCTTTCTTTTCTTTCTTTTTCTTTCTTCCTTTCTTTGTTTCATGATAAGATTGCAAGAAAATAAATTATTATTCCAAAATGTAAATCTCTAACTATATGCAAAACTATATTACAGACTTTACATTAGAATAGCTTTTCATAAAGTCCTCGCCCTGGATTTTGGTTTATAGGGGTCCAAGATTTTTTTTTTTTTTTTTGGGGGGGGGGCTGGCTTTGATTGACAGCCCAATGCACCAATCACAACATTTGAAAGGGCGTCATAACCCGGCCCATTTTTAATTATTTGCTACACAGCCTGTTTTTGTTTTTTCTTCTTTTCTCAGAAAACACATTTTTAATGTATACAGTCCCTCTGAAGCACACTGAGTTTCTGGACGACTAAACCACGGATGTAACATCACGTCAAAAATTTTCATATGGTTACTGTGCACATCTCAAGAACACACACTGAAATGCCCTTCAACTGCTCATTCCAGAGGAATCATTTGAAACCTTCGAGGACATATGTGAGTGTGTGCACTTTTTTTTTTCCTGCGCGCGTGAATTTTTTTATTTTTTTTGCTGTGTGGTAATTAGCTCAGTATTTTTATGGTGTTTCTTGAATACTGAAAAATAAAAGGCAACCATGTTCGAAGAGGACATATTACAACACCAATTCAATCCTTGCATACGATTTTTTTTTCCCCCTGGATGTTACGATTTGAAAGTTTGTACTGTATGGATATAAATTTAAAGAAAAAAATGCACTTACCTGTTGTTCAGTGAAAGCAATGACATTGGATTTTATTTAATAAAGATTGAAAATATACTTGAAACGAAGATTATTTTACTTTTGCATTTTTGTACTTTGCCCTCTTTCTATAGTAGCTGTAGATGCCATTGTATACATGATTAAAAAAATAATAATAAAAGCTCTCATGAGACAAAATGGAAAGAAATTTCTGGTAAATAGTACAGTAAATGCAAAACACATTGACAACCAAAATCAGAAAAAAAAACATCAACGCAACAACAAAATCAAAAACACAACAAAAACACTTGTGCAGTATGTTTTTTTTTTCAGTATGTTACCTAGTTCATCCATAATCATACCACATATCTAAAATAATTTAAAAAATACCCTTCATTAAAAAAGACATGAATAAAAACTCATAATTCCTCTTCCTGTAAATATCCTCCAGCTGTCTCTTTTCCACACTGTCACCAATCAACAACTATACGAAGACCTCCCTGTTTTTTTGGTTTTGATTTTGCTATAAAAAAAAAAAACTCAAGCATATCTTGTCCTTTGTTAGAATTCTTGCACACGCTGCATGCTTTCACACTGTTGTGGCCCAAAGGCAAGTTAGCAAGTTGTGGCAAGAACCTCTGAGCGAGATATTTGTATAAATAAGCAGACTTGGAAAAACAGTTTTTAATGATAGCAGCACTTTTATTATTTTCACTAGGTTTTCATTCCTGTGAATACTCTAGTGTTCAAAATGTATTGTGTCACATGAAGCTAGCATGCTTAATACAGCTTATTTTTTATGGTTAGCAAAACATTTATTGCATCATTGCTTGTACATATTGTGAATTTTTACAATTCCGTTGCTAGGAAGTTGGTAGTTTGTGTCCAAAATGTCCCCAAAATTCACTGGATTTCCAAAAAAGTTAAAATTCTTTTGTTTAATTTCATTACTTGTGTTACTGAAGTTTTTACCTGGTTTCATTTTAGCTAGCTTTACATTCAAAAAGAGCAGTTTGAAAAATAGCAGGCTAGGACTAATAATAATATTGTAATATCCAGAAATACTGTAATTGTTTCACTAGCTAGTGAACTGAAGTCAGTTATTTTATGCTTATCAAGATATTTATTGGGTTATTTCTTGTATGTATTGTCAATTTATACAATTCTGTTGCTAGGAAGTTGGACGTTTTTGTCCAAAAGGTACACAAAATTTGCTGGATTTCCAAAAAAGTGAAAATTCTTTTGTTGAATTTCATTCAGAGTTGTATAAAAACCTACAACTGTGAACCCTGTCCACGATAACCTTAATGTATTGCAAGGTGAGAATTTAAACCACAGAACTTTAATGCTAAAGCTAACAAGCACTAAATGCTAGTAAACATGGGTTTTGGAAATTTGCTGTACTTCCTTACTACCTTATCATTATTTCCTAATAATATTATTTGTGTTATCCAACTTTTTACCTGGTTTCATATTATCTAGCTTTGCATTCAAAAAGAGCAGTTTCAAAAATAGCAAGCTAGGACTAATAATAATATTATAATATCCAGAATTACTGTAATTATTTCACTAGCTAGTGAGCTGAAGTCAGTTATTTTATTCTTAGCAAGACATTTACTGGGTTATTTCTTGGATGTATTGTCAAGTCATACAATTCTGTTGCTAGGAAGTTGGACGTTTTTGTCCAGTAGATACCCAAAATTTGTTGAATTTCAAAAAAGTGAAAATTCTTTTGTTGAATTTCATTCAGAGTTGTATAAAAAGGTACAACTGTGAACCCTGTCCATCATAACCTTCACACCATATTGCAAGGTTAGAATATAAACCACAGAACTTTAATGCTAAAGCTGTTGCTAGGAAGTTGGCAGTTGGTGTTCAAAATGTCCCCAAAATTCATTGGATTTCCGAAAAAGTGAAAAAAAATTTCGCTCGAAATGCTAGTGAGCACGGGTTTTTGGAAATTTGCTGTTCTTCCTCACTAGCTTCTTATCATTATTTCTGAATAGTCTTACTTGTGTTATCTAACTTTTTACCTAGTTTCATTTTAGCTAGCTTTACATTCAAAAATAGCAAGTTAGGACTAATAATAATAATATTATAATATCCAGAATTACTGTAATTGTCTTCCTAGCTAGTGAGCTTCAGTCAGCTATTTTATTCTTAGCAAGATGTTGATTGGGTTATTTCTTGTATGTATTGTCAAGTCATACAATTCTGTTGCTAGGAAGTTGGACGTTTTTGTTCAGAATGGACCTAAAATTTGTTGGATTTCCAAAACACGAAAACAGTTTTGTTAAATTTCATTAAACAAAGTTGTATAAAAAAAAGCTACAAGCACAAACTCCATCCATCACAACATTGAAAGACTGCAAATTTCATCACATTATCGAGCAATGTATCATGGAATTTTAACACTAATTCTTCAGTAGCTAGCTTTCTACACAGTGCACAGAGTTTTTGTTAGAAATTTACTCTTTGTTCTGACTACATTTTTATCCTTAATTCCTAGCTATAACATAAAGTTGTATGTGATGTAACTTTTCACCTGGTACCATTTTAGCTAGCTTTAATCTCAAAAATAGCAGCTTGTCCTGTAGTACAGGGAGAAGCATTTATTATTTGGTTTGTAATAACATTTTTGGGTTTATATTGTAGTATTGTATAAATGTTTAATGATTTATTAATGAATGTATGGTATGTCTGACAAATCTATTGCTAGGAAGTTGGTTAAAGTTAGTGTTCAAAATGCACCCTAAAGTTGTTGGATTTCTAAAAAAGTTAGAATCACTAACCCTATCTATTTTAACATCAAGATTAGATTGCGACTTTTGTGCACTGATTTGCAATTAGAAGATAATGTTGTATGAGAACATCTTTCACATTAGAGTTTTTTGAATCAGTTTTTTGGCCTCGATGCTAGCTTGGACTAGTTACCTAGTGCATAGTATTTTGGAAATTTGCTTGTCTTTGTTATTACAGTATATTCTGAGAATCTGTATTAAGTTTCTTTTACTAAACTCTGAACTTGGTCTCAGTATACATCCAAATTTATTTTAACACACAGTGAATGTAGGGCCATTGGGAATATCTTTTCTTTTCCTTTTCGAATAATGTAACAGGTGTAAATACACTGTTTGAATGTAATCAATGGTCTGAGGCTGGTGAAGCATTAAACAGTTCATACACAACAGGTTGCCGTTTTTACGGTTATGATTTTAAGCACATTGGTTTCAGATCAAAGAATGTTTAGATGGTTCTCAAGTGAACCGGGTTTCTCTTCTTTGCCAGTGTATTCTCTGGCCTTTCTATATCCTCGCTCTATGAGCAAACACTACGAGGCAGTCAAGATTGCATATTTACCCACATACAAAGGCAAGACCCCACCTGTTACTGTGTTACTGTTCTTTCAGATACTCTTTTCATCTTAAGATCCTTTGGTTCTGTGGGAGATGAAGGAGTGGTCTTTGACATTGTGCAACACAATCGCCAAATCTTTCATCTTACTTCAACCGTCAAAGGTTTCAAAGACCTTTATATATGCATCCTCATGAGAGAGAGAGAGAGAGAGAGATGGTGAGAGAAAGAGAGCAACAGAGAGAGAGAGAGAGAGAGAAACAGGGATCATGATGAGACTGGATGGTAGATCGGAAGAATTCAACGCCAATAACTCAAATTACGCTCTCTTGCAATTTGAGCTACAGAAGCCGCTGCCTTTTATGAGGATGGCTAAAGTGTTACAGCATTTAATATATCATCAACTCTAGGATATATTTTCTTCATTTTCTTTGAATAGTACTTTTCAAAGCCATGCTCGTCTGTGTTTGTTTTTATTGCTCATAATACTGAACACAGTGGAAAAATACAGTAATTGCTTAAAATGTGATCAAAGCAAGTGTATTCTTGCTCTACCCTCTGGTTGTGTTTATATCCCTAACTATGTTTCTTTGGATGCCAGGTATTGAGATCAATAATGGCTGCGGCAACAAATCAGTAAGTTGTTTCTCATGTCAGTCTTTCATTAAATATGAACACCAATGCCTAACCCCAAACTTTGTTACATTACAGGCGTTTAGCAGACGCTCTTATCCAGAACAACATACAACATCCCCAGAGCAGCCTGGGGAGCAGTTGGGGGTTAGGTGCCTTGCTCAAGGGCACTTCTGCTGGTCCAGGGAATCAAACCAGCGACCTTTTGGTCCCAAAGCTGCTTCTCTAACCATTAGGCCATGGCTTCTTGTATACAAGAAGTTACTTTGTAACTTCTTGTATACAAATTTAGTTGCGCAGATTGTCACAAATGTACAAGCATGGCCAATATTGGCATACTTACCAACCCCCAGAGAATGAAAAGTGGTAGATCAGATTGTGCAGTGCAGTCTTTCTCTTCTAGGGGGGTCCAAGGGGGTCCAATGACATTCCCCCCGCTCCTGTGGAAAATTAAAAAAAAGCTGTAAAATGGTGCATTCTCCTGCATTCTGAGTGCCATATTTGAGGAGAATTGATCAAGAATTGGGATCAACATACTTCACAAAATGCATGTTTCTCACCTTGTCTCAATACTTTGATACATGGATGATCTGACAACCAAGTCGCCTTGAACTTGTTGTCATAGCAAATCTTTTTTTTTTTTCCTTCGGAGTTTTCATTCTTCATGATCACCAGACTGTGTTTGGCTTCTACAAATACTGGCGTGATTTGCTGTAACATGTGTGACCTCATTGCTGATTGGCTAGAACCATAATGAGAACCAGTGGAATGGTGCGATATCATGATACAATTTAGAGTCAACATCATCATCACGCTGTTCCATTGGTTCTCGGCTTCACTTAATATGACTATTTGACGCTATATACAGGGTGTCCCAGATGTTAGGGGGTAACTGATCTATGTTTATTATTCCAGAGTGCCCCCTAACTTCTGGGACACCCTGTACTTGTATCCCCTGTGGCAAAAACAGCTGAAGTGATGTCAGAAGAGCGAACCCAACAGTATTCACTGATTATTTTGTAATGTGGTATTTTTTTTTAGAACTAAAAGTGGTAGGTGGTATCCACCTGTCAAAATCAGTAGACTACCACGTGAATTGATAGAGTTGGCAAGAATGTATTGGGTACCATGTTGGTACACCAACTTGCTTTACTACCTCACAGTTCCACGGACCCTAGTTCAATCCTGTCAGTCTGGTGTTTTGCTTGTTCTTTCAGTGTCCTCATGGGTTTTCTCCGGGATCTAGAATGCAATTATGTGGATTGGCTACTCTAAATATCCCCAAGTTGTGAACATGCATATAATTTGGATGGTACCATCCATATTTGATGGACTGGCATCCTGTTGAGGGTGTATTCCCACTTCACATCCAGTGTTCCTGCATTGTCAGAAATAAGGGTACAGTAGGAGTCCATTTCTGTACCCCATGGTAAATTCTGCACTATTGTACTCCCAAGGACTCATTATTGGACTTCAAGGTAACTGTGTGCGCCTTTTTAGGGTCAAAAAGGGACAAATATGTTTCCAATCAGTATATAAATGGTACAAATAAGTACCTTAGAGAGTACTTCCCCAGTGCCAAGCCATTGTACCCCTAAAGGTATAGTGATGTACTTTGTTTTCTGAGAGTCTGGGATCCACCATGAATACCATGAGTTCACCAACAAATGGAAAGTTATGTAGCTAGAACCAATGTGGATGGATGGCCACTGTAAATTTTGGGAGGCGGAGTTTCTGGTACAGTCAAGGGGTGAGTAAATTATAATAACCCATTGAAATACTGTATGTCGCCAGTATGTTATGATTTCCATTGGACCATATGGAAACAAACCAACTCCAAACCCGAGATCTAAGAGGAAATGAAAGGTGCTCCAGTGTAGAGAGGATTGGCTTAAAACTATTATATATATCTCCCAGTAATGGCCTGTTTATGGGTCAGATGTTGAGTGTCTAATCGCCTTAAAACCATTCAGGCTTTGTACTGCAGGCTGCTCATCTCTCATTAGCCAATCACACGCTCTTATTGTAATTAAAATCCAAGCAGGCAGTTTCACCCTCACACCCCTTGATTCTGACCTTCACCCTTAACCCCAGGCTTGGCCAGTGAGAGCAGATGCTACACTCACACTGGAGTAAATAGTGCGGCATGAGCATCAGTATCGAGACTTGAAATTCACTGATACTTCTGTGATTATTGTTCTTTCAACTGTTCGCGCAAACACTTTTTCTCTCTCCCTCTCTCCCTCCCTCTCGACACCGTGTCTTCTCCCCACAGTCTGCAGGCAGCACGAAGGCTCCTTGGGAAAGGCTGAGGCAGCATCTTTGTGTGACACGAACCGTCTGCTTCACTATCAAACACCATCTGTCGCTACATCTGAACTTACACACCCGTGCACATATCTAAGCCACCTGCTCAGCGCAGAAGCTCCTATAAATGTAGTAAATGTAGTTTACACACTTACAGTCTGGCACAATGCACAGTAAATTAAGTCCTGTGGCAGCCAGTGAATTTGAATATCACCACAATTATGGATGATTGTCCAAAAATTGGTTCGTCATCCAGTTGTTGGGCTACATTGGAAATTTTTTTTTTATTATTATCTATGCACATGTCAACATATCACAACCTTCAATGACAAGCAAAGAAAGAAGCTGTGTGTAGTTTCGGGTGAAGAACATTCCTTGCTGAAGAGCCCCAACACATACAAATTTACCAATGCAACACTGGTTAAAAAGAATTTGATCTTTTGATTGGTCCATGAAGTTTCACACGAATGCAATTTGTAAGAAAAAAAATGCAAACACGACCCCATAACCATCGCCTTACCCTTCGTAACCTCTCAAATTAGTCATGCAAATTGTTTTACGGCGGCATGGTGGTGTAGTGGTTAGCGCTGTCGCCTCACAGCAAGAAGGTCCGGGTTCGAGCCCCATGGCCTTTCTGTGTGGAGTTTGCATGTTCTCCCCGTGTCCGTGTGGGTTTCCTCTGGGTGCTCCGGTTTCCCCCACAGT
>JAOEHJ010000012.1:5300269-5311797 GCA_025447855.1 Potamarius usumacintae
AGGTTTTACTGAGCATCTTACAGAACCAGCCACAGTTCTTCTGGACACTTTGATGGTCACACTCGCTTCTTCATTTTACACCAAAACCCAGTAGCGCTCATTATGTTTTCTTTTTTTAATCTGAAAAGTGTCCGCTTGTGTAATATGCTGCTCAGTTATGAACAATTTTTTTCTGTAATATTTCATTTTGTGCTGAAAAAAACAACAACAACAAACGTTTGGAACTCTAAAATGTTCTTGTAATGTTTTGACTCGATAATGTATTAGTCATTAAATAGAAATCTATAACAAAGTTGGCATGAAAAAACACACGCAATAGGGTGCCTAAGACTTTTGCACAGGACTGTGTGTATATGTACAATCTACATATTTTGTCTTTTTTGTGATTTTCATTTGTACGTTAAAACATAAATGCTTTCAGATATTATTTCCTCATGTTCGTTTTAAGATAATTTTTTTCTTCTGAAAATAAGAGTGATTTCTCATTGTATAACAGGACAATAACATTCAAAAATATTGTCACGTATTTTCAGAAAACACTTAAGCACGCACAGATTTTGGAATTTTATGAAATACACTGAAAAAACAAACAAACAAAATCAATTTACATAATAACTATAGCAATGTCCAGAAATCATAAAAAAGATATATATATTTTTTTTGCTTTTTGAGTTATAAAATCCAAGAAACTATGTACAAAGACATATCTGGGCTCTTGTTTTTTCTTTGTCCATTTGTTTGGAAAAATTCTCTGAAACCCTGAAATGCAAATAAATGTGACTATCGTGAAGAACACCACTGTGCTTAATTTCACATTACTGTCATGTTATCTTAAATATCTAAAATCAGACCCACACTCATTCATTTCCACTATTTATCAGCTAATGTTATTAATTTTGGGGGGAAAAGCTAACACACAACAGACACATCTTAACGGGACTCATGTAAATAAATTAACCTTCTAACATCGGTGGAAACTGGGACCGAATCAGTGTACAACCTGTTTTTATTATGAAAACACAATTAAATTAATATTCAACTCAAGTTTTGACATGTCTGTTTTGAGATGCTTTTCTGCTCAGCATGGTTGTAAAGAGTGATTATTTTAGTTACTCTAGCCTTCCTGTCAGCCAGTAGTCACGGGACATGCATTTCTTTTTCTTCATTTATCTATACCTACAAAACTATTCGTCGTATGGTTGTGTGTATATATGTACACAGTTCAATGTTGAGTGCAAAAGTTTGTGCACCTTAGTTTCTAGGCAAACAAAGCAAAATATGTACTGTACGTGTCTTTATTTTACACTTTAGTGCTGAAAAAATTTCATTTAAATACTTAATTTTAGACCGAATCTCACTTTTTTTTTTTAAATGCAATCTATATTAGCGATATATTTAAAAATATAATAAATATATATTCAGACTTTGGACAAGACTGAGAAAATAATGCTTTATTGTATAATCGGGCAAGAACGACAGTTCTGAAAAAAGTTCGTTTTGAAAAAAAAAAACAGCATGAACAAAATATATGTACATAATTAAGTAGAAATGTAGGAATAAGAGTAATTTGTTAATTAATAACAAACAGGAATAAGGGTGGGAATCAAAAAGATACCTGCAAAGAGAGACTGGAATGCAACATAGCAAAAATACTGTCATTGTAAAGTAAAAATAAAAAATAAAAAATTGGTAAAGACGCACGTATTACACGTATTATACGTATTCTACATGTATCATGAATACAACAGCTAACAGAAGCTTATCTTTTCCATGTGTATACTTATGTACAAAAAATATATATATATGTTTGTAAAAACATGCATAGTTTTTCTCTTTTATGGTATTTAATAGTACCAAGTCGTATCAGAATTTAGAACATTCATATCGAAGGAAGCTAATAGAATTTTACACAGCTTAGATGCATAATTTTCTTTTAGCATATTACAAAATTATTACTAAAACGTATCTGAAATAGAATGACTCAGAAGCACTGAACAACCCAATAACTGGTCTTAAAATATTTAGAAATGGATTTCAGTTTGGAATTGAAATGGAGAGTTCTGTAGAGTGGAGTAGAGTATGGTAGAGTATTGAAGAGCAGAATTTAGTAGCGTTATAGAGTATTGCAGAGTACAGTAGAGAATTGCAGAGTATGTATTGTAGAGTACAGAAGAGATTAGTACAGCAGAGTACAGTATTGTCAAGTAGAGTACTGTAAAGCAGTGTTGTACAGTAACATAGAGTGCAGTACTGTGGAGTAGAGCATTGCAGAGTGGAAAATTGGGGACTATTACAGAGTAGAGTATCATCGAGTGGAGTATGGTGGAGTACTGTGGAATATTGCCGAGTAGAGAATTGTGGAGTATTTTCAGGTGGAGAACGGGAGAGTGTTGTAGAGCATTGCGGAGTGAGTATTGTTGAGTGGAGAACGGGAGAGCATTGTGGAGCACTGCAGAGTAGAGTATTGCAGAGTGGAGTATTGTTGAGTGGAGAACGGGAGAGTATTGTAGAGTAGAGTATTGCTGAGTGGATTATTGTCGAGTGGGGTATTGTTGAGTGGAGAATGATAGAGTGTCGTCGAGTATTGCAGAGTGGAGAATGGGGGAGTATTGCAGAGTGGAGAATGGGGGAGTATTGCAGAGTGGAGTGTTGTCAAGTGGAGAGCGGGAGAGAATTGAAGAGTATTGACAGTATTGCAGAGTAGAGTATTGTGGAGTGGAGTATTGGTGAGTGGAGAACAGGAAAGTATCGTGGAGTATTACAGAGTGTTGTAGAGGAGAGCCCGGTAGAGTTGAATGGAGGAGGGTAGAGCATTTTGGAGTAGAGCAGAGTATTGCAGGGCAGAGCACAATAGAAGAATATGGTGGAGTACAGCAGAGTAGAGCATTGTAGTGTACGGCAGAGCAGAGTACGGTTGAGTGGAGTATTGTGGTGCACAGCAGAGTACGGTAGAGTAGCATATTGTGGAGAATAGCTGAGTATTGTAGAGTACGGCAGAGTAAAGCATTGTAGAGCATAGTATGGAAGAGTAACGTATTGTAGAGTATCGTACAGTGTAGTAGAGTATGGTGGAGTACGGTTAGAGGATGGTAGAGTACAGTAGAGTATGGTAGAATAGAGTGGGTCGTCCAGATCTTCTGTATGTTCAGTAAGGCACTAATGTACTGGCTTAAGGCACTTCACTAGTGCACTTCAAAGGGAACATACTGGAAATGTGGCTCAATTTCCCTACACAAGATATTTACAGCATTAAAAAAAAACAAAAAAACAAAAAGACACAAACCGCAAAAAAAGAAAGTAAAAACTAATGCACTGAAGTGCTAGTATGTGATCATTTTAATATGATTCACTTCTTCGATAAACACATTTTAGTGCTCAATGATATTGTTTATATATACACATACATTATATATGCATAACATCTTGGCTTCTATTGTATACTTATATCAATAACGCAACCTTAAATTATTATCCAAACATTTGGGACAACTTATCTGCAACTTAGTTCTGTTGTTGATTCCAATCTGTTTTTCAAAAATGTCATCATGTCAGTTAGGCATGTGCTGATAATCAGCTGTGGAACAGATCCCAATACTTAACGCTATGTGTGAGAGATGAATGACGTATTCAAGAAATGAAAGAATGGTGTCACTGTTATAAATAAATAGGGGTGATTATTTGTTATTTATTTACTTATTTTTGTTTCCGTTTGTCCCCTTAGAAAGAAGCTGCAAACTAATCCAAAGTTCAAAATGCTTTTTCTTTTTTTTTGTGCTTTTTTTAAAATCCTGATGGGCGTGGTGTCTTCCAGGATGACTCCGTCCACATGTGCAGAGCAGGCATCCTTTTGTGAAAATATAATAAATCTGCAATAAATCTGTTTTCACAGAAATAAGTCACTGTCACAAACGATGTCTGAAAGACAAAATGTGTTGCTCTTGAACACATCTTCAACATAAACAACAGAGACATAATGAAAGTGAACTGGCTTAGGTCCACCTGCACACTGAGTTAACAAAAGACTTAAGCAATGCATTTAACGCTGTGATATAATGATGAAAAATATCTACGTTGTATGTTTTCGCCTCTGTGTCTAAACTGCTTTTCTTTACTTAGCCCAGAGACACAAGTCTCAACCTAAAGAGAGACAAAAATGAAAATAATAATAAATAAAAAAATATAATACAAATGTTAAATATAAAAATGCGCTCATGAAACTTGATATGTACAGGGTTTTTTTTTTTTTTATCATTTTCAAATATACGGTATTATCCGGACTATAACAACATCGATAGTATCATTTTCTAACGGAAGCCTTAATTCTTCAGGTTAGTGAAATGACTTTGAATTAATATAACATTATATAATGGCTGTAATGCTTAATACATACACAAACAGAGACAATGAGATGCAAATATTTGGGCACCCCTGTCCAAATGACACATTTTGTTGATTTTTAAAATGAAAAGAAGTAAACATAACTTCTGCAGAAAAGTATGAAAAAAAAATTTTCTGCACTGGTACGATACAATAACTGCGTAGGGTGTACAAACTTTTGCACAAGCCAAAATTACTTCTTTTTTTTTTTAAATTTGTTTCAAATTTTTCCGTTCATCAAATGCAAATTAACTCTGTATTAACATTCACAGATTATTATTATTTTTTTAAAATAGTTTGCTAGAGAGGATGTCTTCATTCAACATTAAAAAGGTGCAGTAATTTGGCCAGGGGTGCCAAAACTTTTGTAGAAGCAGCTCAAAAGTACAAGATGGTGCTCTTTAATAAATAAAATAATTGTTAGCATTGCAAACTGCTATGGTATAAAAGATAAAATAAAACACTTCAGGATATACTGTTATTGAAAAATCATCACCTTCTTGATGGGAACAGTATCACCCTCCCAGGTGTTGATTACTTTCCTGTAACCGCACACTCCAGACCGGATTTCTGGAGGTGTGTTATGTACGGCAGTGTAACTCATACCCTGGATGTAAAGCAGAACTTCCGTATGATCTCACGTTTTAGAGACGACTTCAGTTGTGTTTTAGAAATCATAACAGAGCGGCGTTGTCCTCTAATATAAAACAAACCAAGCAACGACAACAAAAAAATAGATATATATTAATAAATCACAAGACAGGAAGTTCTCCACTCGTACTGTGGATAGAATATTCAGATTGGAATGACGCTGGTCCTCAGATGAGTCTGGTGTTCTTCAGAAACTGGATCAAAACCTGATACACGAACTTGTACTGAGCGACAGTCTGAACCATCAACATTCTCTGCTGTCTCAAGTGATTTAGCATCACCGGGACCTCCACCCTCTGAGAGAGCGAGAGAGAGAGAGAGAGAGAGAGAGAGAGAAAGAAGATTGTTGGTTTATGTCTACACATTTATCTAAGGAGTCTCCAGTATAAAGGCTTTATAAGAGTCAGGACATTTTTCCCCCATGGGAAAGTCTTCACAACAGTTGTTTACGCTTGATGGTTTCTCTCTAACATGACAAGCTGCATCTTTTGTTTTTGTTTGTTTGTTTATTTCTTTGATTCAAGAGAGACAAAAAAAGAAAGGCCGTTGAAAGAATGTTTATAGCTACTATAATATATGTAAGTACATAAATGATGCCAACTTCTTTCAGAAACGTTCCAAGATGTTAAATGTAACAGTAAAAGGATAAAAAAAAAAAATCCCTTTTTAACCCTCTGGGGTCTGAGGGTATTTTCTGGCACTCTAATGATTTTGGCATGCTCCGATTTGTCAATTTCAACAAATCTAAGCAGTATTTGCAAAGTCATATGACTTTTTTGTATTCAGCACAGGTTCAGCTACAATAATATCTCTGCAGTATGCATGTCATGATTGTACTTTAAAAAAAAAAAAAACAGATAAATGATGTCATAAAAAGCAGTTTTAGAATTGTGTTGGACTGTGTGAAAAAACATGACCTTATTCATTGTGACGAACCGTTTTGGTCACTTGAGGTGATTCTGTTCAGTCAGAATGGCTCAAGCACAAACACTTAAATCTGCTCCATCAATTTGGACAAGTAACTGGCCATCAAAAAATGTATGTCCTATTGTTCTGGGATAAAGGATTGGCAGTGGGAGGGGTAGTCAATGAGAAGGGTAAAAATGTCCATTCCATTCAATGAGAAGAGTGAAAACCCCTCCCACTGCCATCTCTTAATTCCATCAGGTCAAGTGATCAAAACAGTTCGTCACAATGGCTAAGGTCATGTTTTTTCACACATTCCAACACAGTTCTAAAACTGCTTTTTGCAACAGCTTCATTTATCTGGTATTTGACTTTATTTTGGTATTTGACTCTATTCAGTGTGTCTTGAAATTAACGCTTGTACTATTTTACTCAGTACAGAGCCACAACCAACTCTGTTACACAATTACTCTGTAATTTTGCTCCCACTCCAGCTCTAAATTTTACTCTCTAAACTCAAAATAGAGCAAAATTAACTAGAAGGAAAATACTTTTAACTCTGGAAAACCTGCTCAGTCATTTTTCCTGTGTATGCACTACAGCATACACATATGAACTGATACGCTTATAATAAACAGAAGAAAGGTTTACCACTTACTCGAGTTGATCTTCGGCTGGATTGAATCAAAGTAAAAAAAAAAAAAAGGCACTGCTCATTATCAGTGTCGCAGTTCTCAAGATTGAATTGAATCGCTGTCCCGAAATTGAATCGCTGTCCTGAATCATCCAAAGCGCATAAAATCCGTGTGTTTTACCTCCAAATAGCCTAAACTACGGCTGACAAATTTTATCCTGTTTACGGTAGGCATTCCCACCGTGAAAGAGAAACCAATCAAAACCGAAAGAGTGAAAGTGATTATCATGCTGTTACCATGTGAATCGTCTTTTATGTATACGTAATTGCGCGCTCTGCGCTCCGACTCCGGTGTGACTGAGTAAGGTGACAAGTTTTATGTTTCATCTAATTTAGGTACTTTAAAAAATATTATTTGGCAGTGGGCACATAGGAAAGTGTAAAGCATAAAGTTTCTGCTAATATGTTTATCATGCTTGTATGATAAAAACTAGCAAACATATTTATCTAAATAAATGACCTACTCATTCTAAACCTGTTGAGCTTCGCCAGAGAAGCTCTCGACCCCAGAGGGTTAAGACTCAATTCAACCAAGTACAAAAGCTTGAAGATGATGTGGGAGAGAAAGTGCTGTGAGAGATGCTCACTCGACCGTGTAACCGTTATGCGGTTATTACCTCGTTGTGCTCCAGGCAGCTGATCATAAGCTCGGTGAGAATCACGACTCCGGTGCGTCCGACTCCGGCGCTGCAGTGAATCACAACCGGCGGCTTCGGGTTCTTCGAGGCGTCCAACATGCTGTTCGTGTGACGGCGCACAGACTGGATCTCCTCCAGGTACGCTGGAGCGGGAAAAGCGTGAAAAGTTGCCAGAACTGGGAAGGAAGTCTATCGTGACATTAAGAAGAAAAATGGATGATGGTTTACTCACCGAGGAAGCCCTGGACGTATTCGGGGCAGCCGTGCTCAGGCCAGTCGGTATACTGGAGGTGCCACACGGTCCGCTCCTGACCAGACAGCAGGTGCTTGACCTTTAACCCTGTTGTCGCATAGCAACCTGAGTCTGTACGGAATTTGGTTGTGACCTTGAACTTGCCGTGGGTGGCCGAGTTGTGTTTGGAGCCGAGTTTGGGCCAGTACCTGTGACTCTTAGAACGACCTCCTTCCTGCAAAGACATGGAAAAGTCTCAATTTACATTATACGCAATATTTAATACATAAGAAACGTTATGAACATATTAGCTAATGGTGTCAAAATCCATTATGTCACAACTGAACACAGCACTTGTACCTCCTCTGCCGTAACCATGGCAATGACATTGACCCCTTGCTCCCAGACCATCTGCCAGAAATCGTGGCAAGTGTTAGGAAGAGGGCCTTGCGTCGCAATATAATGCCACTCCTCCCCTCTGATCATCTGCATGTACGTACATATGCAAAGACAGAGAAACACACAGGAGGAGGAGGATTAAATCGTTATCTTCCACTAGGGGGTAGCAGCAGCAGCTGAAACACATCCTGCTGCTTTGCATCGCAGCAATACTGAATACAACTTACTCAATTATTAACGGTTATATCTGGATACAACCTTTTATTTTTAACACTGTGGAGAATTAAGAGGGCTAGGATGATGTCATCAGCTATCTAACAGGAATATATCCAATTTTAAAAAAGCTAAATGTCCTGAATATCCTGTCTGGGGAAAAAAACCCAAAAACAATCACTGCAAAACACAGAAAAAAATTACATTGGCACGCCGCAGCAGTTTTGAAGCTAAAGACAGAACAGGGCTCTGTGAGGACATTTGGAGCGGCACCGTGTAATTCCGGCGGTTCGGGAGGCTTTAGACATTGCATTGAGATTTGCCCGTTTTATTTTTAAAACTCCTTGAGTTTGTTTGTTTGTTTTTCCGAGCCTGCTTCTCGGCTCTGTGGTTTGAAAAGTCGTAAGTCTACAATGGACACTGCACGCTGACGTGGAACTCACCTTGATGTGCGAGGCGTTAATGTAGCCTGTGTTGTTCTCTTTGTTTGGTACCAGCTCTACGCGGTTCTCCTCATATGGAACCACGTCACGGAACCGGTTCCTCTCGGTGTTATCGGGCAGTGTGGCTGTGGACTGGTTACTCTCGGGCCTTTTTTTAGGGATCTGCTCGTATTCGGTGAAGAGCCGCTCGTCCTCTAACCTCAGCTCCAGATGCTTACACTGACACACACACACACACACACACACACTTGTCACACTGCCACATTACATTTAGTATCAAACCATTTTAACTCATGACGAAGGTCAGAAATATAATAAATGCTGGATTGGCTATCTATGTACGAGTCAAAAAATTTGGACACACCTACTAATTCAATATTTTTTCCTTCATTTTTATTCATTTAAAGTCAATTAATGTCTTAAAATAATGATGGATTTTGTTTCTTTTTACTTTGCTGAGCGGTTTATGACAATACAGATTACTACAGTTGTTGAATCAGGCTATTTACTGTATTATTATTATTATTATTATCATTATTATTATTTACAACTTGATCTCAAACGCATTAAGAAGGCAAAAAAACCTCATCCACTAATTAACTTTTAACAAGGCACAGCTGTTAATTGAAAAGCATTCCAGGTGACTACCTCATGAAGCTGGTTAAGATAATGCCAATAGTGTACAAAGTATCATCAAGGTAAACAGTGGCTACTTTGAGGAATCTAAAATATGAAACATTTTGTTTCTAACTCTTTTTGTTTACCACATAATTCCATTTATGTTCCATGTGTTATTTCATAGTTTTGATGTCTTCAGTGTTGTTCTACAATGTAGAAAATAGTCAAAATACAGAAACACCTATGAATGAGTAGGTGTGTCCAAACTTTTGACTGGTACTGTATGCATTACAAATGCATATTTACTATAAATCATACTTCCCACTTTACTGACTTACTCATCATCATCATCATCATCCTCACTCTCACTTTCTCCATGTAGAATTGATATCATCAGTGTATTGCAATCTTCACCCTCATCATTATCCTCATCCTCACTTTCTCCATGTAGGGTTGCTCATCATCTTCGTCACTTAATGCCATCTCATTCTCACTGTCATCCACTGGGAGTGCTCCCTTTCTTTAATACTTCTTTGAAGTTTAGTAGAAAAGAGTAATATCTTATAGCTAATACAGTAATGTACTACAATTCTAACATCCATCCATCCACTATCTATACTGCTTATCCGTCAAGGTCATGGGGGGTAATTGAAGCCAAGCCCAGTTAACTTCAGGTAAGAGACAAGGTACACCCCAGGCATGCTGCCAATCTCTCGCCAGCCTAACAAAGAGATGAACAACCATTCACATGTTTGAGCAATTTAGAGTAGCCAGTTAACCTAATCCACATGTTTTTGGAACCGCTTTGGAAAGCGGAGCCTTGAGAAGAAACTCACACAGAGACAACAAGAACATGCAAACTCCACACAGAAACGCCACAGTTCGCTGTGAGATTTGAACCCCAAACCCTCTTGCTGTGAAGCAACAGTGCTAACCACCGCATCATCATGCCACCCCTAATTTGAACATAATATATGAAAAAAAAAGAATATATACATATACAGCTCTGGAAAAAAAAATTAAGAGACCACTGTAAAATTATCAGTTTCTCTGGTTTTACTGTTTATAGGTACCGTATGTGTTTGAGGAACATGAACATTTTTGTTTTATTCCATAAACTACTAACAACATTTCCCCCAAATTCCACATGAAATATTGTCACTTAGAGCATTTAATTGCAGAAAATGACAACTTGTAAAAATAAAAAGGTGAAGTGTTTTCAGACCTTGAATACTGCATAAAAATCAAGATCATATTCGATTTTAAATAACACAATACTAATGTTTGAACTTAGGATGAGTTCAGAAATCCATATTTGGTAGAATAACCCTGACATTTAATCACAGCTTTCATGTGTCTTGGCATGCTCTCCACCAGTCTTTCACATTGTTCTTGGGTGATTTTATGCCACTCCTGGCACAAACATCCAATCAGCTCAGCTTTGTTTGATAGCTTGTGACCATCCATCTTCCTCTTGATCACATTCCAGAGGTTTTTAATGGAGTTCACGTCTGGAGATTGGGCTGGTCGTGACAGGGTCTTTATCTTTTGGTCCTCCATCCACACCTTGATTGACCTGGCTGTGTGGCATGGAGCAATGTCCTCCTGGAAAACCCAATCCTCAGAGTTAGAGAACATTGTCAGAGCAGAAGAAAGCAAGTTTTCTTCCAGGATAACTTTGTACATGGCTTGATTCATGTGTCCTTCACAAACAAAAATCTGCCCCATTTCAGCCTTGTTGAAGCACCCCCAGATCATCACTGATCTGCCACCAAGTTTCACAATGGGTGCGAGACACTGTGGCTTGTAGGCCTCTTCATGTCTCTGTCTAACCATGAAACAACCAGGTGATGGGAAAAGCTGAAAATGGACTCATCAGAGAAGATGATCTTACTCCAGTCCTCTACGGTCCAATCCTTATGGTCTTTAGCAAACCTCAGCCTAGCTCTTCTTTGCTTCTTATTGATGGAGTCCTTTTCCCTAGCTTTGCATGACTTCAACTCCACTTGGAGGAACCTGTTTCAAACTGTCCTTGCTGTGCACTGAATCTCAGCTGCCATTTGCCATTCTATTTGTAGGTCAATTGATGTCATCCTATGGTTGTTGAGTGACATTCAAAGGAGTTGACAATCATCCTGGTTGGTGGAGAGTCGTTTTCACCCTCTGCCAGTCTGTAACTTTGTTGTCCACAATGTCTACTGCTTGACCTTGTTCTTATGAACTGCTGTCTTTGACATTTTTAGGATGGTATCAACCTGAGGCTCACTGTATTCCTCTGCCAGTAAAGGCAGAATTGAACCCTTCTTTTTCTGACTCAATACTTTTCTTTTGAACTCCTTTGGCATGATGGGAAAAAA